>LPNX010512114.1:11236-25432 GCA_001517045.1 Pseudotsuga menziesii | reverse complement strand
AAGTAACCCATATTTACATAAAGAAGAATAAAGGGAATTGACATTGGAGTATCTGTTTGGTCATAATGGTATTTTAACCACTTGATTTTTCTTCCATTATTTTATAAACGATCACACTCATGGAATAGTCAAAGGACCCTAGATTATCTTCCCACTCTTTAAAAATTGCGAAGTATATCATAAGATATGTCATCACGGATTTTTAGGTTATGTCGTTTCTGGGTGGGAAAAAAATAGTATTATTTAATTTCAAACGATGGATTTTGAGGTATTCGTTCCTATAATGTCACGTAGAATTTAGGGCCTTCTGACTGACTCAATGGAAAAAATAATGGGAATGCTGGTGTGTTTTTTGGTATAAATAAGGAATTTGGTGAACGGAAGAGGGGAGAAAAAGGGGCTGAGTTAGCAAACCCTAAATGTCAATTCTAGAGATTTTATTTTGTAAAGGGATCAGGTAATGGGGCCTGCGCAGAGGGATGCACTGCTACATGACCTACATCTCGGCATGTGATATTTGTTCCAAATAAGGTATGATCTAACCCTTGAAAGATTCAAATACCTTCGACAAAGTATCCATGAGAAAAAAAAAGGTATTTTGTTTCCCATAGATCTACTCTGACTCCATAAGCATGTAGTAAGTTGGTATTGGTTGTTGTTTTCTTTCTCGTTGTCTTTACGATTTTCTTTGTGGGTCAGATCTGTAAATCTTGTTGGGTTTTAACTTTTGCAAGAGTCAATATATGGGATGTATTACCAGTTTAACCTCTGCGCATTCCATCGAACCACATATGTAAGTTATGTTGGGTTCTATTATTATTTTTACTTGTATGTGAGTCAAAATCTTGATATGATGAGCTTAACCTCCGAGTTTTTAATCGAGCCAGATCTATAATGTAAGTTGAGTTTTAACCTATGCGTGATTTGAATCTGTTTTATACTTGTAAAACTCTGCATGACTCGCTCCCCTTTTAATGAAATTGATATCTATATGGCCTCCTCCTCATACACCCTTCTCAATGCAATTCTGTCTGGACCTTGATTGACATGCTGTCATCATATATTGTGCTACCTTAGTTGGTTAGATGTACCCCAAATAGTGCTCTTTAACTGGATATGGAACTATTGGATCAGTTACTAGTTTCAGCTTTTACTCTTTATATTGATCTAGAAGTTATGCAATTGCTTTCCCCTAACTGTCATAAGTTGGATACGCTGCTTAGACTATTGCCTATACATTTGCGTATGTTTCCATTAATTCTATGGTATGCGCCACTGCTGCTATTGGAACTCGAACTGCATCCCCTCAAGTTTGGCTATGCACTTTTTTATGGAACTGGATGCTTTATGATAATTGGTGCCTCTGCTACTCGTTAGGTTAATTATAGCTAAATCATAAGATGATCTTTGTTCTCTATGAATGTTGGATGCGTCCAACCCATCCCTCTGTTCAACTTATTTCTATGTGATGTGTCCACTCATGCATGCTAATTTGAGTAGAACTCTAAGAAACCACACGAATTCAATAACCTAACGAATGCTACTCGTTAGGTTAATTATAGCTAAATCGTAAGATGATCTTTGTTCTCTATGAATGTTGGATGCGTCCAACCCATCCGTCTTGTAATGTACCTCCTGTACCTCAGTGCCATTGGGTGTGAAAAAGGTGAATTTTTTTTTCAAGTACCTTAAATCTTACTTCTTCTTATTAAAGTAACAACTAAGAAATACCTCCCCTTCATTGCAACTCAACATATAAGGCATTATAATTTATGAGTATCCCACAGAAAGACTTTAGTTCAAAACATAGAAGGGGGAACCCATACACATGTAATATTTGGCACTTTATGTACATTTTAAAGGACTTGAAATCTGAATATCCATCAAGCTGCAAACTAGTATTATAGCGTTAAACGTGATGCATAAACGATCCTTCTTAACATCATGAATTTCAATAGATATGAGCAATATATTTCTTAACATTGTGAATTTCAACATATAACAGCAATTTTTCTTATCATCATGAACATATATGATATTAACTCATGCAAAACACAAAACACAAGAACCAATCACACAGAGAAAAGATGTACGTGGTTCACCCAAAACTCAGGGTTACATCCACCAAACCGTAGAGTCATATAATAAATTTTTCCCCAAAAGGGCAGGTTACAATCCGCAACAACTTTGTTTCCTGCACATCTTTGGCTTACAATTCTAGTACTCCTCATAGAGTATTTGATTACCCCTAACAGTGGGTCCAATGAACAATCCTCTCAAGGGAGGCTAGGGTTACATCCCATACAAAAATAATTATTAATCATGACCTTATTCCGACATATCCAAGAGGACAAGGTTACTTCTATGCTGAAACTAACTCATCCGCATAGACATGTGTGCAATTTCCAGATACGGAGTCGTGTTGCTCCTTATTGCCTTTTGTGAAACAACCTTAGTGTGGCACATTCGTCCTTATATCTATTTCCAGATCATTAAGACAAAAAACAGTCTTTTAAATGTATGTTTAATATTACCAAGGCAGTCACGGACTTTATACGAATATGTTAAGACAGAATGCAGTCTGATATCTTCTATTAATATCAGCAACAAGTTGCACTCTTTATATGAATATTTATGCAGTCTTATATCTACGATTAATAAGCTGCAGACTTTATATAAATTAATATTGAGAAAAATATCAGACTTTATAAGGATTATTATTATTACGGAACACCGTCTTACATCTACGTTTACTGTCATCAAGACAAACACATATAAAGTGGAGACACGCTATCTACCAAAGTCCTATATTAGAACCAAAAGCAAAGACTAGAGTCCAACTGCTAGATTCATGCTTTACATATAGCGATTATCTTATCCCAAAAACAACTTTAGAGTCTGGCCACTAGATTCATACTTTTAGCATTGCAATTATCTTGTCCAATGCCAAAACAAACACATCAAAAACATGAGGAAATCAAAATGCTCTCTACAAATGAGAATCCATAAGCATACATAGGAGAAAACACAAAGTTGCTACTATGCCGGACTATAAATTAGCAAATCTGAAGATATGTCTTAAGAGATCTCCTCGGTTGAACTATGTAATGGAAGCATCAAACCCAGACGGTTATATCAAGACAAACGACAGTCTTCAAATATAAAAATAATTAAGACAGTGCGCTCTTGGGATGGCTGTTCAGGTATATGCTCACCTATGCACAGCCAGGCGCTTGGGAGGTGGGTTCTTAGACCGTTCAGCTCAAGCATATGAATGGAGGACCTCCATTTCTGACAGCCCGCAAGCACAATAGCTATGAAACCTTAAGACGCGGTCAAGTATGCATTCAACAGAGGCCTCGAAAATATACGATAAGACTTGGGTCATTTTCTATTGAAGGCGTTGAGGGACTACCAATGGCTACTACCAATAGAGAGGCTTCACACAGCCACCTCATCCTTATTTGATCTATAATAAAAATAGCAGAAAAATAATGCCATGATACTAACCCAGCACTGCACCGGCAGAGGTTAAGAGAAAGGATCTAGTTTAACTGCCGCATGCTCAACAAGTGAAATATATATATATATAGATATACTGAAAGGATATTCACATTTCCTTAATGCATACAAACCAAATCGACGAACACAATGACCCTGGATCTTACCCAATATTTCTAGATTCTTAACCTCTATTTCAACATACAGAAAATCGACTTACCAGGGCGTGAGACATGCGTTCAGGGCTGGGACATATTGTGGCAAAAATATTTAATTGGGATCTGAACATTCACATCAGAATGCACTCCCAGTCGTGGAAAGAAAAGAGCTCCCATCCACCGATCCATCGCCAGTGAGAAGAGAGGGTTAACGCTCCCGTCCCATCAAGGAAAATCCCCCCCGGAAGTGGTTTAATCTAATTCCTTTTTATAAATCTCAGGCAGCATCCCCCTAATGAAGGTCGATTTCGGAGACTTCAGGAATCTCAGCTGGAAGCGCACGTTCCTCCCCCCTTCTTTTTTTTTCCCCTCTAGATGCAGCGCTTGCTCTCCCTCTTAAGCAAAATCCTCTCCTGAAAAAATTCTTAACGCCTCCTTAGTCGGTGGCTAAGTTCCACAGAAAATTTAACTTCTCTTCAACAGTTATAAAAATGAAGCTAAAAACGCATCCCCGATTAAGGGCTATAAAACCGATAATGGATTCAGAATCAGGTGTGTCACTTAATTAATTCAGAAATCAGGTCTGTCACTCAATTGATGGCTCAATTAATGTGAGCATTCCCGCTCCATGTGGTAATAGATTAATATATATGATTCCTTAATTATTTAAGACTCTCTTACGACAACTCATAATTACGACAACTCATATATATATAGTGTGTGTTGCTACTATCTTGGTTATCAAAAAAAATATATATATATAAATAAAATTTCCCACCCACCATCTTCTACCAAAGTGAGGTGGTTTATACTCATTTAACGTGAGCATCCCCGCTCCATGATAATACATTTATATATGTGATGCCACAATTATTTAATACTTTCTTATGACAATTCATATATATATATATATATATATATATATATATAAATAAAATTTCCCACCCACTATCTTCTATCAATGTGAGGCGGTTTATACTCAATTAACGTGAGCGTCCCCGCTCCATGATAATACCCATATATATATACTTTCTATGTATAATAGCTATGTCTTCTTCCTCCAATGCCTTCGGCTAAAGCGAGGTTTTATATGACTTTATTTCTATAGGGTGTAGTTAGAAGTCTCCTTTATCAAGTAACTCCTCCATGATCGAGCCGTAGGCCCATATATCCGCAATTAACTAATTGTGAGAAATCTTATAATCAGCTAAGTTCAAAGGTGGCTGGTTCCTTCGTTGGTATCACGATGATACCTCGTTACCGTCATTCGACCTCCATGTTCTTTCTTTATTGTTTATCCCTCCCTAGTGGATTAGTTCTAAATCGTTTAACTTTTGTCAATGTGTATTTGTTTTCCCAAATCCAAAGATTAGGGAAATAATCTCCTTCCTATCAAGGTTTTACTGGTGGGGTCTTGGCCTTGAGCTCCTCCCCAGTAAACCAATACAATTACATTAGTCTATTACAAAAATATCTAGGGGGCTGGGAGAGGGATGTTACACCTCTGTTCAACTTATTTCTATGTGATGTGTCCACTCATGCATGCTAATTTGAATAGAACTCTAATAAACCACACGAATTCAATATAAAGTCAAAGGGACCGTAGGTGAGATATGCATTAAAACCAAAACCTTATATTTGAGTTCCCATTTTTTATAAAAGTTTCTTTTAAAAAAATGCACGCATCCCTATATGTTCTATAGGACCATTATATATTGGATTTTGTATATATATAATGGTCTCTTTAAAAAGTATAAGAACTAAGGGAATATAATCCACGAGATAAATTTGATCGTTATTCAATCCGGATACTTAAATAATCATTTTTCCAACTACCCTTCTCGTAACAATCTTCTCACATGTGAGATTATAAGTAAAAGGGTTTGGATAAATATTTTTATGTATAAAGAAAAGGCCTCTTTAAAAGGTAAGAACTAAAGGAATATAGTCCACAACATACTTTAAACCCATTATGAGTATACAAGTATCTCTTAGTGCCATAAATTGTTCTCAGACTACTAGAAGAACAAGCCAACACAATCTGAAATAAAAATAAAATAAAATTGGTTTTAAGGATTTTGGTTTTAAAAAATTTATCAACAAGGAGGAAATAAATATCCACAAGCTAATACAAAACTGAATCATCCAAGTTGTATAAACTTGGGATCAAACACATCCCAATAAGCCAAAAACATTACACATGAAATGCTAATTGCACCCAGAGGTTACAAGCATTTACATGAAAAAACCTTTAAACAAGAAATGAAATTGTAGAATGAACAATCAACCAGATCAGAAATGGAAAAGCATTACACGTAAAAGGTCTTATCAGTTTATATATAATCAATAACAGTCATCCACTTACATAAGAGTTATAAATGCTAGCTTGAGAAATCAAATCTCCAAAAGCCTCTCCTTATTGAAAAATCCCCACCCGAAAACTCTATGTTTGTATTCCCTTTATCCTTACAAAGGTAAACTAGTTCCATAACTACCTTCTAGGTCAAAATTTGAAACACTTACATCAATTAGTTATATTGTAACTCAAAATCTTTAAAGATAATTAACACAAAAATAGCAAATCGGATTTGGGGAAATTTGAGGTTTTTTTTTAATGCATTTGTTGTGAACAAAAATGTCTCTTGGTTTTTAAAAATTATCCTTCAATTGATTTGAATACATGATGGAAATTCGTGACTAAAACAGGAAACTATTAAATAATTTAAACCCTGAAAATAATCCACAAAGATGAATTTGAATCTCTCAAACGATAACATCTGTTACAAAAATGAGAGAGGTTTTTGTGAATGATTCTGTTGTGGAAAGAAACCTCTTTTGTTTTTTTAGAATTCATTTCCATTGTCTCATAATATTCTCCCAATCATAATGACAAAAAAATGAAAAACATAGATTCTACGGGAATCTCCTCATAAAAATATTTGACAAAGGACTAAAAAATGAAGGTTATATTATAAAGCAAACTTGGAATAAACTTTTATTATAAGTTTTTGAAATCTTAAAGATATACATATTAACTAGTAAGCCCAAAAGACAAACCTTAAAACTAAATTATTGAAATAATTCAACCATTAAAAGCATTAAATACAACAAAAATTAATGATTGTCAAAAATTCTTAAAATCAACATAAAATGTAAAATCATTTTAAACCAACAGTTAAAAATTAGGACAAAAAGAATAGATAAACTAAGAACAAGATCTAGTTATAACATCTGGCTCTTGCTACGTGATGAAGTCCTCTTTTTGAGGCCTCAAGAACCTGTAGACCTTGTGCCTTATTGATTGGGTGATGGAGCCATTTACCAAATCTCCGCAACTTTCTCAAACTCTAAAGACATACCTCTTAAATGACAAAATACTGCTATAAACCGGCATACTGAAAAAAATATACATGCTCGTATAGTGAGCTTATTCTACTATTTACTCCTACTTTTAATCAGAGGAAACAACCCAATCAAGTGTAATCATAATTCTAGTGAAGCCAAGAAACCATTTGACTGAGAATCATAATTCCATGCACGTTAATTTTTGGGAAAGCCCACAAAACATGTGATAAATGCAATAAAGAGTTTGTAGGAAGCTGATACTTATGACTGGAAATAGGAAGTATGCCAAAAGATGGAGCACTAGAAACCTTTGAAAAATACAAATCCATCCAAGAAGCCATGGGATCATGAAATTTCTGATTTAAAACTTCAATGTATTCATTATATTCATCATAAAGTGAAGCATTCTCTTCCTCTCCATTGTTGTTCTTTTTCAACTTTGGCTCAAGAATGGAAACAAAGGGCTCTTCAAAATACTTCTCGACCTTTAAATAAAACCCTTGATCAAAACTTGAACAAATAAAATTCTCAAATTCACCATAAGTAGAGAATGGTAGCTTATTTCTTATATCAATAGTAAGAGGTTGAAAAACAACAACTTCATCTTCATAACATGATACTATCATAGCAGGAGCTAGGAAATTTCTACTATAATCCAATGGAAGTATATTATCATCGAAAAAGTCAACAAACTGATATGAAGAATCAACATAAGTGTCATTTATATCCTTGTTCATATGAAAATGATGAAGAAAACTGTCTTAAATTTGAATGATACCTACGTTCTTCTTCCTTTTCATAAGCTTGTATATCTTGAACATGAACCTGATCTCGAAGCATTTTGCAAGCTCAGATGCTCTCCTCCGTTCCTTTTGCATCCTCAAACAATTATCTTAAATATGATGATTTCCTTTCTAATAGGTAAAAAACAAGATCTGAATGTTGATCCATAACATAATATACCATAGCAAGTTTTGTCGAAGGTCTGATCTCTGTAGGCATACTGATATAAAAACTTTGAAACCTCCAATTAAATTTAGTAATTGATTCAGCATTCTCCCTTTTCAAAAAATTCAGAAAGAAATTGATCATAAGATTTATTCTTACCCCAATACTTAAAAATACATCATGTAACTCTTCCCACGATCCTATTGAATCAGATTTCAAATTTTGGAACCAAAACCCAACATCTCCACCAAAAGATTTCGAAAATAACCTCATGACAACATCCTCATGCACGATTTCACAATTATCAATGAAATTATGGAAAGATCCTAAATGCTTCTCTGCTGTAATATGGTCTTTTCCAGTAAAATGGAGAAGATATTCAACAAACTAGGAAGCATGGATAATTTTAGGGGCGAATTTTAGCCTAGTGGGCTATTTTTCCATGTTTTTCTCCCAAAAAAGATTCACCATTTTGCATTTTTTGAAGCCCTGTTTTGCCCGATTTTGATGGGGTAAAATTTTTTCACCGTAAAAATCGCCAAATTATTATATAAACGATATAAAATCCTTGGAAATTAAAATATTTTTTGAAAAATATCACCAATCATTTTATAGTTTGCATTTTAAGAATTGGTAATATTCGCCAACATTTATACACTTTTATATAAGTATGGTTCCTTGAAATCATCCCTGGTAGGAAGGGTAAGTGTAACGTCCCCACAATTATGAGTTGTGTGAATGTCAAGTAAATTTGATGTTTTATTGTTACTACATCTTAGAACAAGGACCATGTTAGTGCCAAAATTCTGCAAGATATTTCTATGAAGCATGTCTAATCCAGTTTTCATTATATCAAAACTAAACTCATGGTATAACAGTCACTTTAAAGTGTGTTGTTTACTTTGAGGAAGCTTTCTATCCCTGAAACAACACAAGTCACAACTACCTGTTACATCCCTTCCACCATTGTTATTGATAACCCCAGGTTTTGTTCCAAATTGTGCATCCTAACTGTAACATGTCCCTGAATCAAATGAATAAGAGTTTTTCCTGCCATAACAACTTGTAATTAACGTACAAGTACACAAACTATTGTTATATTCATTACCTTTGCTCTTGCCTATACCATGAAATACACAATTATGTAAATCCATAACTATGGGATACATATCTTAGGCTTTTTCATTTTTCCTGGATTCTGCCATTTGCAAACCTTACCTTGGAATCATAATAAACTATATGACTGAAATCCATACATGTGATGCATCCCAATAGATAAATTCTTATGTCAAGCCTTAAATCATTATTTTGTAACATGCCCCAAAAGATACAATTCATCAATAATGAACTTGAACTCTTAGCTAAGTTATAGGCTTCCAAGTGATTTGAAAACATCGTTTTAATCATAAAACTATATATGAAAACCATTCTCAAAGGTGCAGAGTTGCATAATTACCATCTCCTTGTGAAGGGCCAATCATTATTTATCTCTAATCATTAAAACACAAGGCTTATACTTCAATGCCTATCCGTAACATAATCTTACAAATATTTAACCCATAACGTATTAATCTTTTTGATGACAAAAATATTAATGTGATTTATTATAGGTTGTTAATCATTTCCATTTACTCACTACCTTGCAAGTCGTTATTCAGTACCATGCTTAAGGTACCGACAAATATCATTGTCTAAATTTTCTAAATATTTCACCCATCATAATGACAAACAAAAATATAGGACAATGAACAAATAAGCACAAAATAAAGGGACGCCAATGTACATGGTTCACCCCAAACTCAGGGTTACATCCACCAAACTGTCTCAGCATGTAATATTTCCCAAATAGTTGGTTACAAGAATGCCAAAATTCTCTTACCATCCAAGCTGCAACAAGTATGCTGCTATACTGCTTCCTGTTTTACACTTTCAAGACTTCCTAACATTTGAGTCTAAAGTATACTCTTTAATAACAGCTGGGGCGATCATTAACCCAGAGGTCATGGGAAACTCCCGACCCTTAAAGTAGTCATACCCAATCAATAATGTCTGGGTTTATAAGGATACAAATAATAAAAGGCTTTTCAACGATGATTAACATATTATCTGTAGGTATTAGCAATTTTTCTGTGAAAAAAGAAAAGATTCGGGTAATATCTCTCCCTGCTGCTTAACGATAAATTCAGATGTTTCTACACATAGAAGGCAAACACTCGGCATATCCAAAAGGATTATCCCATCAGATAGGAGCTAGAAATAATGAGGCCTATAACCTTTTAATAAGTTCAGGTTTTGTAACACCGTAGAGGTTCGTTAAAAGGTTTAAACACCAAAAGATTACCTGCCCAGGCCACAAATCGACACCCATCCAAGATAGGTTCTTTTTCTATGGGTGTAAAAATGTCATGCAGAAACCTTGTGGAGGATACAAATGGTTTATAAATATGTATATCTTCACCTACACCCGTCATATATATATATATATAATTTGTGATCACCAAAAAAGAGATATCAATCTGTGAGTTGGAGTTTGCTGAGCGAAGGCCTCTGCACTCGCTAATTCATTTGGGTAATAAAGAAAGTCATATTGAAGGTATAAGTCAGAGTGAGAAGTCTTGGACTCACACTAGCAGGTATTTCCACGTAGTACACGCAAAACATTGAGATGATGTAAGTGCCCTAAATGCTGGCAAGCAGTGACTGTGATGCCCCTCCTGCATTTTTCCACTTTCCCACCCCGCCTTGCAGATGTGTTCCATCAACATCCACTTTACATTTATTTATACAGCATTTAAGCTACAAGATACTTAGTGGGATGGGCTATGTGGTTTTTCTATTATTGGTTGTAATAAAACCATAACAGCTTTAAGCCTATCTATTAGGTTTCCCTGATAAACAACGATTGCCTTATAAAACAAGCACTACAGTAGGTTATTGATCAAACAAACTAAATCCCCACGTACACAGAAAAATAAACTTGGGTCGTTTCACCCCATCCACACGCTCTATCTGCGCTATGTTTCCATCAATCCCAATGGAACGAAATCCATATGCTCACAAAAAAAAGGGGATAGCTGAATGCCTTTACTTGGGTGGAAGTAAACGTTGTCAGGTCGGATCTAGGGCTTGAGGTATAATCTACATAAAAAAATTGCACATCTTAGTGTGACGTCCTTTAATCCATTTTTCCCCTAAACAAAAATGATAAATATCTGTCCCAATTTGATAATTATCAGTCCAAGGTTGCAATCTAAGGAACGGTCGGATTATGGGTGGAGAATAAACCGTAGTCTTAGTCCTTTAATAGAGTACTTAAGGCTTGCCTACATGCAGACTTGAAGCTAGCTCAGTAATGGAAAGACTTAAGGCGTAGAGGTACTCAGGCCCTAAACCCCAAATCCAGATACGCCTTGAGAGAAAACTCTATCCAATAACAGGTTTATTATAGTCGCCGCTATGGACAGAACCCTTAGCGGCGGCCTGGTAGTAGACTTATGTATAAGGAAAATAAGATGTGAACTAGCATTCCTTATTCACAGGTTAATAATACAAATCTTTGCAAAGTGGTATTAAGCACATGTATACATCATGGAAAAGGGGCAGAAGCATATAGTAGAGCCCTTCCAAATCCAGACTGTCGTGGCTGCACTATATATGTGAGCCAACATATTTATGCTCTCGGCACAATTTATCCATCTTCTAGAAGCAACGCACACAACTCCTCATGAAACGAAATTCCTCAAAACATATGACAAACCCTCTCCCTGGATGCAACGCTCCAGGTTTTCCCTTCCCCCCCCCTAAAACTGAAAATCAAGCCCATTAAATAAGCATAGGAGAATTCCTTTTTCCCCGAGGTGTACCAGGCTATCCATAATTTAAGATAGAAATTATGCCATTTACTTAGCGGAGACGGGTCTCCCTCTGTCTTGCAATAATTATGGAAGCCATTTAACCATTGTCCGGGCATGTGTCCAACCAATAACCATTCAAATTAATGGTGAGGGAAAATTATTATTGAATGATTTAATAAACCTTTATTGGAGGGGAGTAACTAAATTTATTACCTCTGGTTGTTATGAAAAAGAGAATATTTATTTCCTAGGTAAGTGTTATAAATATCTATAGGATTAATAGTGAATAGGTAAACACCCCTTTAAAAATATGTGTATCAAAACCACTCACAAATTTTATTAAGAGTCTTTATAGAATTAGTCTCCGTAGAACGGTATTTTATCGAATGGTTGGATGAAGTAAGGGTGAAGGTAATAATTACCTTTATATTTTTTCTTCTAGGGCTAAATACTTAAACTCCTTGATTATTTTATGTCCCCATTAAAAGGACTTCAACTCCCTCTATTATGGCTTAACTATAATAGGGTTAGACATCTCGGCTGCGACATCCTTGTTGGGATAAAATTTAGTGAAGTACGAACCCCTTCTAGGGTGGACCTTATCTCTAATACTGACAATACTTCAAATGATAACTAAGACTAAGTTATCACTTAAGGCTATTTTAGTTGTTCTCCATTAGGCCTTGTTAAGTGCCGTTGATGTCCCGAGTCTCCTTAGGTCGTCCTTTTTGGTAAGGAACTCATATTGAGTTACAGTTCTTGTTTCTGGTGGGGCCTTGGCCTTGATCTCCTCACCATAATAATTACACTTTAACATTTTTACAATCACAAAGCATTTAGGGTACAAGAAGAGGGACATTACATCCTTTCCCCCTAAAATAAATTAACACCGTCCTCGGTGTTCCTATTTTCAACCAATAACGTTCTTCTTTTTTATCGTCCTTTCTTGTTTTCATCATTTTTATATGCTCTCCTTCGATCTTTCCTGTCTCTTATCAAGTTGATATTGCTCAAGACCTGAAGTTTCCTGCATAAGGTTTGGGTCTAGACCAAAAATCTTACTCAGTAATTCATGTTCAAAGTTGCAATTCAATTTAAAACAAGATGTATAGGTCCCTTTTGCATTGCAATTTTCTAGTTTTCTTTTTATTGGTGCCCAATCATTTTCATAATGCAATTCATTCATCAATAAACGTAATTACTATCATTTTTAGGGTTGGTCCACCCTTTGGATAGTTATGTTGTTCTCGACCATAACAGTTTAATTACTTAAAAGTTCGTTAACATGTTTTATGTTCGTTACATTTTCAAAACATATTTGAGTTTGTTTTCATTCTTGTGTGGACTTATAGCAATTTCTGAGCTTACTCTCCCTTTTAACCACTAGTTAAAAGTTTTCCCCTGAGTGACATCAAACAGCGTCCTGTCTTCCAGATGTCCAAAATTTTTGCCTAGGTCTTTTGCCACACCATATGCCTAACACCAATGTGCTCACATGCCAATCGCTTTCCTAACACCATTGTGCTCCTGCGGCATATGTGCCTAACACCGATGTGCTCATGCGGCAATCACTTGCCTAACACCCTCGTGCTCCCGCGGTAATTTTTTTATTTTTTTTTGTACTCAATGTTTGATAACGCACACTCCTTGGTGCTCAGCATGATTTACTATCATTGTCCCGATTCATGAATCGGCTACATGGTCAGTCAAAGCATTTATGGATAATCCAAAATTTAATTCATCAATTACCAGAATTTCATCATTAGCAGTGATTTTAATCGTCTTTCACGAGTTCTATCGCCCTGTAATTTATCGAGAAGAGTTACCTTTTACTCTCTTCTAAGAAATTGGGTGTAACTTATAAACGCATGAGGATTCTACACACCGTAGTGCACGTCAATTGCATCAATGGTCAGAATCTTAATGAAGACTGCAATGTTAGTATAACGTCTTCCATGGTTAATCCTTGGTTTATCAAAACTTGAAATTCAACAATTTATAATGAGTAAGACTTCACCCATACTTAATCCTTATCAATCAAGGCACCGAATTACTAACAGCCACTTTCCAATTGATAGTATTCCTAGCATACACTGCAATATTTGAATATCACATTGTACAACATTCATTAATTGTTTTCTACATCTTCAGACATCCTTACTTGTCTATATATTTGGATATTTTCTAGTGAGCGGATATTCCATCTTTATTCCACATTCATGAGTGGAGATGCTAGGGGCACGAAACATTGCAATATCATTAGTAAATCAAGGTAAAACATAATTCCAACTACTTATGTCCTATCGTACAACTTTTCTAGTTCATTCAAATGCAAGCCTTTTCATAGTTGCACTCTTTCTATACAACTAGCAACATTAGGTGTAACACAC
>LPNX010512114.1:0-10938 GCA_001517045.1 Pseudotsuga menziesii | reverse complement strand
TACAATTTGTATTTGTACAATTCTTGACCATATAATATAAGTCATTTAGAATAGTTACTTCCTTTAGCATCACTTACCCTTTTTGCTTAACCCATTTTCTTACAGTTGCGGCAAATCTTTGTAGAGTGTCAAGGTAATACAACAATCCCTAATTGGTCGCTTATTAGGTTTTAATTCATGTATGCATTGGTAAGATATATCTATACTCTACATTTTGATATCAATTGTGTGATAGTATAAAGATGGGAATGACCTGCCGGATGATTATCTTTGCATTCCCTTGATAGAATTATACGCTGGTATCGAATATTATAGGGATGTTTGTTAGATAAGGAAAGAAATTACATATGGAAAGAAATTCCATGATGTATTTTGTTTACCAATGGTCTCGTAGATTTGCAATCTAACCAATTTATGATCACATCTTTGTATACAATATTCCCATTTGTCTGCATTGTGGGTGTAATATTTTACTATTTGCAATCTTTCCCAAATGCCAACATAGGGTAGATATGTGGGTCCAAACCGTTTCTTTTTCATTTACTTATTGTATGCTTTGAATGATGACAAAAGAAAAATAAACTTAGAAATCAGCTCGCCATGTCATCTCTTTAAGTTGGAAGCACGACTTTCCTTTGTTATAATAGTCATATAGGAAATCTTTTTATGCGGTTTTTCTAGCAATGGAAACAGTTTTAAAAAAAGGAAAGTTTGGCTGCATTTTTCCCACCCAAACAGGAAATAGCTGGAATGTGAGGAGAATTTTACTCCACCCAAAATGGAAAACCAGTCAGTATTCCTGCCACTTGTCCTCGCAATTTTTTCCTATAAAAATAGGGCGAAATGCTGAGGGGAGGCATTCGGGACTAAGGGTTTGCTCTGGAATTTGCATTGAACGTATTCCTCTAACCGGATGTTCAGAACGAGAGTAAGGGGGAGTTATCTATGGGTATAAACTTTTAACTAGTGTCTTTAGCATCTCCCTTAGGGGGAGGATCTCGCAGATTTGGAATTGATGCGGGTTTCCATCATCGCAGAAATCTCTGGTTTAGAACGGTGGTATTCAGAAAACCTGAACCAGTTTATTGCAAACATTATGCATGTATTTATTTTTATATATAGGTATTGAGGGATAAAAACGTTAATCCTTTTGTTGCAAAGGATATATGTAAAATCGTTTAGATCTTTACATTCATAAAAACCGTAACCAGTTTATTTGCCAGGGTCTGTGGCAACGTTGTATCTGTAATGATCTCCATGTATTTTGGTTTGCTGGAAAACAGTAACCCATATGGAAATGCTAACCCCCCCTTTTTATTGTTGATGGGATCGGAGAACATAGTCGTAGACTCTCCTTGTAATTATTCAGGTGTGTGGTTTGAATTTATAACTGCCCAATACCTACCCTGTCAATGCTTTCAACTTGCAGTTGTGTGTAAATTACTTGGAACCTTAGTGCATTTTGTGTATGGTTTGTCTTGGAGCGATGTTATGAAATCCACTCTGTATGTGGAACGTGGCATAATGTTTACAGTCAGTGATTTCAAATCGCTAGTCCCAACCATTTCGGTCGGATCTCCAGGTTATTAAATGGGAAATTGCTGATGTATATGTCGTCCCTTAATCTTTCCCATTGGATGATTGTGGAATAGTTGTCCCTTGGCATTTTGGTCTTACGCTTCTTTTTTCCTTCGCTGGATCGAAAAGTTGTAATACATTTTGGAATATGGTAGATTTATCTTGCCTGAATACGTTTTCTTATTAATGTATATCTTCCTGCATTTTAATAATCCATAGATTGGACATGAATGCATGGATTTTTGGTTATTAGTTTGAAATGTTGTTTTTTGTATTGATGCGTTTGATCTCGAAGATTTCGATACAAATAGCTTGAATTCACGCTGTTAAAACCCTTGTGAGTTTTCTTTCTTTATGCTCATGATATGGTGGCTTGAGTTCACACTACTAAAAACTCTGTTTGTTGGCGTTACTTAATCCCACGATATGGTGGATACAGCAATGGCTTGAATTTTACTGTGTTAAAAAATTTGTGTGTTGTCTATCTTTATGCCCACGATCTGGTGGAAATACATATCAATGACAGATAAGCTTCATGGGTTAGATATTAATGAACAGGCCATATATCTGGATTGGCTGGTATATGATTTACTGGTGAGTATTTCAGGAACATGATTACACCTGAATAGCAGATATATACTATGAATTACCAATTGTCAAGTATTACCGTTAAGGGTTACTACACCAAGCAAATTTGGATAACGTGAAAAGCACAATGGTCTGAATCTATACTTGATTCCTTACCTTCTATGCCCATGATTCCCAGAAAAGGAAATCAATTGAAGGTTTGTTTTTTTTATTGCTTATAACCTATGTGTTTTTATACCATGATTTCCAGGAAAGAAATCGGTTGAAGGCTTGATTGTTATGTTTTTATAATCTCTAGTTATTTACACCATGATTTCCTGGAAAGAAAATCATTTTGAAGGATGGATTATATTCTTTATAGACTATGTGTCTTTATACCATGATTTTTCCAGGATGGAAGCCGAATCGGATGCTGCAATTTTATTCCTTTAGGATCTCTGTTTGAGCAACAAATCGATCTAGAGTTAGAGAGTTATTTCCTTATTTTCTTACTCTATCGCTTGTGCGTGATTACAGAAAAAGGGGTTTTGATCCGGAGTTTGATTTTTATGAATCTATCCCTTTCCATTGATGAATTCCTTGGATGTTCTTAGTTAAACTTTGTTTGTGATACCGATATGCTTATAGTTTTAATAACATGTTAATTAAGACCTTTTCTATTTTGATGCACGCGATTTGAGGTATTCTGCATATGTTTAATTGCATTTTCAATTTTATAGAGATTCGACAATTTTATAATGTACAAAGTTGTTTTCTGTTTGAAGGCTGATATGGAAAATGACTGATTTTGTTGTGTTTGATGTGGGCTGGAGATTTGTTTGGTATAATTGCCGAAAAGGGTTGCACAAACCATTGAGCACATAATTGTTATCTCTTGTATGATACAGTATTTAAACGAAGGTTAAAATGTAGATAATGGAATGGCAGACATTGCAATAGCATCTATACCCTCTGTTCTGGCAATCTTAAGTTTAGGGTTTTATTTTGAATGTGTTATTTACTTTTTAGTTGTTGATATTTCAATACAACAGATCATACCTTAAAAATGTGTGATTCAGTCAGGAGATTTTGATTTAAAGCCAAAGTTCGTCATTATTATGAGTTGTAATAAAGAAGGCAATTTCAAGTCTCAAACGTCTCTCTGAGGAGACTTCAGACAAGGTGAACCAGCCATGAAGGTGGATGCACCATGACATTGTAATTAATCTCCCATAAGCAATAAAAGAAAGAAAATTGGTGGACGTAGCCTCATGGACGAGGTGAACCACGTTAATACGGTTGTCTCTGGTTATCTCGTCCTTTGTACTTTTATGTTGTGCATGTTTAATTTGTTTATGGTGATGTTAGTATGAATGCACTATAAAGGTTTGTTGAATGGAAAAGTTACTAAGATTATTTTTGCAGACTCCTAATTAGGAAACACATTACTTGGAGAGTGTAAAGCTTTAATAAACGAAAGAAACAAGAAAAAAATTTACCCCATTTTTCCTCATTACGCAACGAGATAACTTGGGGGATGTTACATATGGTATCAGAGCCAGCTGCAACACTGGACCCCTAAGAATAGGCTAACATGATGATTTTGCAGGAAGGACGAATTAAATTGGGAAGAAGTCGAAACATGGTTGTCAATGGTCGAATTGAAACTAGATAAGTACCATACCAAACACTGTTTAAGTTTCTTTGCATGCTGAAAGATTGGTCTCTAGAGTAAAAGTATCTTTTCCAGGAATACAAAAGGGACGAATATAGACATATTGTTAAAGTGAGCTAGAATGTTTTCTAAATTATTTTAGTGGCAAGAATGGAAGTCTCTATCCTTACACCTATTTTTCCTTGTTGCTTGGATTTGAGTTTTGATCTTGAACTATCCTATGTTTTGATTAGCCCATGGATGGTATTTATCATTTTTGGGTATTGATATCCTAACCAAATAGACTATTTTATTGCTATCATATGATTCTAGCAAGAACCCTAGAATTGAATTCTAGCGTTAGATTAAATGATCTTGTTGGTAGTCTTGTGAATGAAACCATTAAGAATTTGGGAACATTGCTGTTGCTTGGGTGATGTTAATATTGGGATCTTAAGAGCTGATATGGATTTGATATTGATGTTAAAAAATAAATAAGTTGATGAATGTTGTATAATGCGACATGCTAACATGGCAAGATAGGCCAGGAACATTAACGGTTGGAGCCAACCGTTAGGAAATATTTATTGCCATAGATAAGGAGGTTAAGTATGGGTGTTGTTTTACTTAATATAATTGTCGAACCTTGATTGTTTTTATAAAAAATGGATAACTATTGATGATGTTGTTGCATACTGACATTGCAGGCTTCACCAAGATTGTGACCATTGCTACATCGAAGTACATTATGGTATATAAATCTGCGTGTGTACGTAGGTTACACTCAATTACTCAGAAAAAGGAGTAAGTAGTAATTCTTTTTGTTTTGTTTACAAGGATATGTAACTTGTGAATGACGTCTGAAAATGGATGCAAATTATGAAAATTGATTGTTGCAATTTTGGGTTATCAAGGAATGCTTTGACTGACTATGTAAGTTGATTCGTGAATTGGGACAATGACGATAAGTCATGAAAGCAACATGGAGTGTGCATTGCAATAATCAGGGTTAAAATTTCATACAAATACAAATAAGAAAAAAATTTGGATGCCGCGTGAGCACCGTGGTGTTAGGCAAGTGATTGCCGCGTGAGCACACTGGTGTTAGGCATATATGTTGCAGGAGCACAATGGTGTTAGGAAAGTGATTGCCGCATGAGCACATTGGTGTTAGGCATATGGTGTGGCAAAAGACCTAGGCAAAAATTGGGACATCTGGAAAGACAGGACGCTGTCTGATGTCACTGAGGGAAGTAACCTCAGAATTATTGTAAGTCCACACCAGAAAAGGAAAAAGAAACTCAAAGGGAGTTTGGAAAAAACATAATGAGCATAAAAGCATGTTAAATGACTTTTCCAAAATACTGTTACATTGCTTAAGGTGAAAAATGGTTCCTCAAGTAGAGGACAACCTAATTGACAAAATGTTGGAGATAAAACCAACGGAAAAGGGTAGTAATCATGTTTTATTTGCATTATGAAAATGATTGGATATCATGGCATAAAGAAACACTAGAAAATTGCATATTATTACAATGCAAAAGATCTATGGCTTATGTTTAAAATTGAGTTATAATTTTATACATGATGTACTAAAGAAAAGTTGGGTTAGACTCGAACTTGTTGCAGGAAACTGCAGGTCTTGAATGATGGAAACTTGAGAAGATACGGAAAGATCACAAGGGATCAAGATGAAAACAAGAAAGGACGACAGAATAAAAGAACGATTTTGGTTGAGAATAGGAACACCGAGGACGGTGTTAATTCTAGGGGGAAAGGATGTAATGTCCCTCTTGTAACCCCCTAAATCTATTGTAAACTTTTGAATATTGTTGTATTCATCTTCTGGTGAGGAGCCCAAGGCCAAGGCCCCACCAGTAAGACTTTGTAATTGATACTATCTAAAGTTTCTTAGGAGACTTAAGTGCTAGACGCAACTCGAAGACGGGCTACTAAACCCATGAGAGAAAAAGAAAAGAAACGGATCAAAGAGCCTTAATTATGATAGCATAGCTATCGCATCCCACAAGGATTCGTGTGTCGCCATAATTAGCCTAATTAAATGGCTAGCTATTTAACACCGAACGTAAGTGAGACATGATCTAAGAAATTTTCAATAATAGTGACCTTGACAAAAGGGTTGAGGGGCTAAATATAAAGTAGGAAGAGCCGAAGGGAAAACCATCCCAAAGAATTAATGGTTAAGAGACTAAATGATTTAGTTGCCTTATAAGTTAAGAAGAAGAAGAATATATATATATCATCATCAATCTACTGGGATTAATTATACCTAAGCATTGTATGTAATTATCCGTATATAAATATATATGTATATATATATACATAAAGATGAAAGGATTTTAGTTAACCCTACTAAGTTAATGAGGAGTAAGACAAGTAATGGGATGTTCCATTGGAAGGAACATCAAACACTTCATGAAAATCAAAGAAAATATGACGATTTCCTTCAACGACTTAGGTGTCATCCTGAGAGGAAATTAAGTAGCGGAAAAGACAATTCCTAGGTAAAAGAGAAATCGTATATTAAATACTTATAAAGTACATGGACTATCATTATATGATAAAATAATGATATATTTCAGTCTTTACAAAAAGACACCGATCGTTATGAGAAGAAAACCATATATTAAATTATTTGTTAAATCAAAGTCCTTTTGTAAGAGGGCAGGAATAATCATCATTTAAAATCGATCATGAGAAAAGAGAAAAATGATGGATTCTTAATTAGGTCTTTACAAAAGACTAGTGTTATTTTAAAAACATGGATTATATCAAGTATTTATAAACTGTATGGACTATTATTTTGTGAAATCTATCAGAAAGAGATTTAGGTCTTTAAAAGGACACGGATTATCCTATAAGATGGTAATTTTTAAGTGTTTTAAAAAGACAAGAATTATAATATGAAGTCTATCGTAAGGAAAATACTTTCATGAAGTGAGAATATTTTCTTCTGACAGCTGAATTGACAGCTAAATAAGAGGAGACAGGCATCGGCAAAAATGATGGTAGAGGTGGTTGCGTCACAGCTGAATAAGAGGAGACAGGCCTCAGCCAAATGGGTGGCAGAATTTATGCCTTAATTAAGGGATGCTTGGTGCACCCTAGGAAAGGACTGTTGCTCCTTTTGGTTAGAAATAGGATTTATGTTGGCTTCCAGGGGGGGGCATCCATTCGGAGGGGTTAAATCAAGTTAGTTGCGTTGAGGAGGGAGTCTTTCTGCATGGTATATTGGGCAGGAAAAGAGCTGTGCGTAGAGACAAATAATGATCTCTGTGTGCTGATAAGGAACAATCCCTGATGTTGAATGTGGAATCCAGCTAACGGGTATGTTGGATGCGATTGGGGATTTGGGTTAGAACATTGGCGATCTCTGCTTAATGATCGAATTGATAGACCTTGGGTCTCAGGGAGTATGGATAGAATAAATCAATGTCTGCACTTAGAGTCTCGTTACAGGTTCAGATAGATCGCATGGCGTCCTCTCTCAATGATACACCCAGGTTTTCTCTGAGATCCATGCTTTGCATATTTTTTTTCTGTAACATTGAAACGATTTCTTCCATGATGATCATTGCAGTCTGCGTGATTGAAATCCTTTACTAGATTACAAGATCTAGGATATTGCATGTCTTCCTGGTAAGTAGATCGATACACTATATCTCGTAAGGCATAGAAGGGTTAGGATATGAATTATATACCATTCTCTGGATTGTGATTTTGGTAGACCGATCTAATTTTTAGCCATGGTAGATTTCGAATCTGCTTGTTTTCAATCTTTGAGTCCATCGAAAATCTGATCTATGAGATCTGAGTGCATGTTTTTGGAAACATAGGGTTCCTCGCCCATGCATATTACCCCTCATCATAATCAAATGCGGAAGTGGTAGCTCTGTCAATGCTCTTGATTTTTATTTATGCTCCAGAGCCGCGTTAAGGCATGGCCTTTGTTTCTGGCCAATAATGTCAATGCTCACCAACCTTAGTTGGTTTGATCTGTCTGTCTTAATTTTACCTTTGATCACTTTTGATCTATCCTAAGAAGGATCAATACCAGGCCCGAGGGTTCCAGCATTGTGTACACACCTTCTCTCTCTGGCACTGTTGGGTTTCAGAAATGTAAGAAATCCTATAACGACATAAACTACGCCCTTTCCGTCAATATTATCTTTCGGATGATTTGGCTTATTATCGATGTGTTAAAATATGAAGGGATCCATGCATGGTTTGAGTCCTTTAAGACTGATGTATTCCCGATAAAGAATAATGCTTTAAGTCTGGAAGGTGAACACAGCTTCCACGAGAAGCCCCCTTCTGAAATAACATATTTTAACTTGGAGATAAATCTGTTAAAGGTTCGTATCGTTCACAAACCTAATGCTTTTGTTAAGAGTAAGGCTGTCTAATTTTTTTGTATGATATGCTTTTAGTAATGGTTAAAATTCCTTAAAAAGTGAGGTGAACACCTCACGCTATCCTCAAAAGGTGTTTCCTTTTTATAATAAAGATATCTATGCCTAATATTTTACATACATATAATATGTGATAAGATCTCAAGAGAAGGATGCTTATGCACAGGGTTTATAGATTATGGTTTAGATATTTTAAAAAGTAAAATTAAAGATGATGATGTATACAATGTTACGTAGCTTAGAAATACTCTCGGAATGAGAGTTTATGAGAAGGACAAAACTTAAAGTATATCCTCAAAAGGTGTTTCCTTTTTATAATAAAGATATGTATGCCCAATATTTTACATACATATAATATGTGATAAGATCTCAAGAGAAGGATGCTTATGCACAGGGTTTATAGATTATGGTTTAGATATTTTAAAAAGTAAAATTAAAGATGATGATGTATATAATGTTACGTAGCTTAGAAATACTCTCGGAATGAGAGTTTATGAGAAGGAAAAAACTTAAAGTATATCCTCAAAAGGTGTTTCCTTTTTATAATAAAGATATGTATGCCCAATATTTTACATACATATAATATGTGATAAGATCTCAAGAGAAGGATGCTTATGCACAGGGTTTATAGATTATGGTTTAGATATTTTAAAAAGTAAAATTAAAGATGATGATGTATATAATGTTACATAGCTTAGAAATACTCTTGGAAAGAGAGTTTATGAGAAGGACAAAGCTTAAAGTATGGCGACATGGAGATCGCAGATTGTAATCATTTTTGCAAATAAATATGATATGAAGCAACAGTTTTGGTGGATGTAGCCCAGGGATTTGGGTGAACCACGTACGTAGTGTCTCATTGGTTATGTGTTTAAGTGTTTTTTTTCTTGATAATGTTTGTGTTCTTGAATTTTGTCCTGTACCTTCATAAATTTATTTAAATGCCTTAATGTTTGTGTACATACATCATTGAGTTAAATATGTGGCATGAACACTTTGGTTTGCACACTAGCAATTGCTCAAAACCACTAGGTAGTTGACATACTATGCATAATAACGAATTGAATAAGATGATGTTAAGAGTTTGGGGTTATTACATGTTTTGGATGGTGTTTTATGGGTACCTTGCGAATTGTTGCTTATGGCTAGACATAAGAAGATTTACCCCATCTTTTCATATGCTACCTAAGGTAATTAGGGTTTGTTACATCCAGTTTTAATTCCTTCAGGACTTTATTCAGGTACTTACTCCCTTTAATAATAAGGGTGAAAAGTGTGTTGCTCAAGTTATATTAATACAAATATCATTATTGGATGGTTACAACATGCGGGATAAATAACATAATAATGTGAATTGTTGGATTTAGATCCTTGCACAAAATGTTAGGTGGTACAATTTTGTGAATCAAATGGGAGGAGCAATAGCAGACTTAATTAAGTAAGCTCACCCGGTTAAAGTATATAGGGCTGAGTAGCTAAGACTATAAATATAGATAATGATTCAAAATACTTAATAGAATCACATGTCAGTTAATATAAGTGACAATGTGATTAAGAAGAAGTTGAACATGTTGTTTGATACACTTAAGTATTCCTCCTTTGAGGGGATTACTTAATCATGTGGACATTCAAACATATTAAGCATGTTTGTTTTATGTTGTCAATATAAAATCTTAGTAAATTGGATTCAAATTTCATGCTTGGTTTCTCTAGAGGAGGATGGATGTAAGCTATCAAATTACTGTTGCACAATGTGTATACTCTTGTCATTTTCATATTTGACTGGACATGTTTCCTTGAATTGCCATATAAAATCTGTCACTAACAAGATTTAATCCTTTTGTAGTGACAATGAAACAAAAATTTCACCTCCTTTTCACCCATGATGGCTTTGAGGTATGAGAGGTACACTACACCGATAAGGATTAGTATGTGGCCGAGACCTCCAAAAAAAACATGCTGAGGTGTTTCTCCCCCTCAACACACAGAGGATTCTCCTCTTGCTGAATATGTAGAGATGTATTTGCTCTCCAAGAAAACGCAGAGGTATGCCAATGTTCTTATTTCCACAAATGACTAAATAACAAATAACAAAAAGGAAGGAATCTACAATCAAACTTTCCACGTTATTGCTTAACCAATGAATTCAAGAAAATACCGAATACTAATTGCATCTATACAAAGTTACAAATCTGTAGAAGTCCCAATAGCTCCAGAGTTGTAACCTTGCTCTGATACCATATGTAAAATACCCCTGATACCTTAAAGCAACAAACCCTTTAGGAAGTCTGCAAAACAAAATTTTAGTAATCTTCTCACCAATTAAAGCATTTACACTGCATTCATAACAGCATCATCATGTAAAATAAATAAACATGCACAACATAATAATACAAGAATGAGACAACCATATTCACGTGGTTCACCTCGTCCACAAGGCTACATCCACCAATTTATTTCTTCTTTTATTTCTTTATCAAAATAGAGTGCTTACAAAAATCACGGCTCATTCATGGCCGGTTTTATCTTACCTCACGGCTCTTCGCAGAGAGACCCATGTAACTCGACATCCCTCTTTTAGGACTCTTATAGCTAGATCATAGAAGAAATCATTAATAGCCCCCTTTGGGCACATGGTGAACTATTGAATTTACTACAACAATTTTAATCAGTACCTAAAGTCATACCATAATTTGCCCTTAAACA
>LPNX010512102.1:636089-673924 GCA_001517045.1 Pseudotsuga menziesii | reverse complement strand
GTTTTTCTCTTTGGATCGGGCCTTTTTCGGAAGTTTGTTAGTCCTAACCTACCCGACGTTGCGGCTCCCGGAGAAAACTGCCCCCCGTTTGAAGTTTCATCCGACGCCCGATTCGACGGCCCAAATCGCTTGGTCCTAAGTTCCTACCTATCCGCCGTTGTGTCCGGGAGGATGAAGTCAGTGGCCGACGTGAGTTTCATCTGACGCCCGAACTTTGCCTTGTTTAGCCTCCGTCGCATGTTTGTGGCAAGTTTCCTGTCCGTCGTTGCGGGTGGCAGAGTTTTCTGTCTTCCGACCCACTTCTCTCCGCCGCCCGATTGCCTACGACGCCCGTGTTTCCATTCACCCTCTTCTTGTGCTCCTCCACCATTGCAGCCCCCCCCCCCCCCCCCCCGAAACCTTCCCCATCCGATGCCAGATTCTCAGCCCGCCCGACTTAAGTCTCGCCCGACCGTCGATTCCTTTCGTGAGTTTTCACCAGGAGAGCCAGGCCAGTTTCTTTGTGGGTCTTTCATCATAGTTACAAGGTTTTCGATGCCCAATGTCTCGTATGAATGGATAATGCACTTAAATTGTATGCAGGGAGAATCACATGGATCGCGAGAGCGGCCTACGGCGAGGAAAAGGACAAGCCAAGCGGATGACAGAGGCGCCGATGAGGTGTTTTTAGCAGTTACTGTCAGAGGGTAAAACGTCTATTGAAATGATTGAAGAAAACGCAACGACCAGAAGGAAAACTGAATCGTCAAGGGCGCTAAAAGGTCACGCACTGAGGGAACCCAAAGGACAGAGTTGTAGTTTAAATAGTGGGAATGAAGACTGGAAAAGGGATTTTTCCCTTAGAAAATTTTGCAAATGTTGGCTTGTAAGAGGAACTAATTCATTTTGCTAAGTGAACTACAATTTTGTCTGCTGGAAAGAGTAAAGAAGTGAAATGTACCAATGCAATTCAATGAATAATGTTGAAGAAGAACTAATTCTTTTTCAGCTGTATTTCATTTGCTGTAAGGATATTTGAGGTTTTGGACTTAAGTTCTTGTTAACTATTCTTCAGTATTTTTCTGGGATGCATTTTCACTAAGAGCAATAAATGTTGTTATAGAATGATCGGCTACCTGGTTATTTAAATATCTATAATTTTTCATGTGCTGTGAGAGAAGTATCAGCTATCTGTGATTTTTCTTACTGTGTGTGATAATATATTGCTTAGTCAAGATAATAACCTCGCTCCCTAGGGATAGTTTAGGTAGTTAGTTTATTTCTTCTTGTATCTGGTTTAGTTGTTTGTGAGCTTAAGACGAGAGGTAAGAACCTGCGCATCACTTTGTGACCGCTCCTTGCATCTGGATTACCCTGCATTTAATTAGGCACGTGCATATCATTCATTTAAGTCAAAATACAAAAAACTCAGTGGGCCGGGCCGCAACCGGTAAAGCCTGTGTTTTTTACTTTGACCTACGGTAGCCGGACCGCAAACCGGACGGATTCCCTATACCAAACAGTCAGCGGGCTAGTTGGGAACGCTGATTGAGGAGAATCCCTTACTGTTGCCGCCTGCGAATTTCTAGGCCTCAACACATCCAGGATATCAAAAGACTATAATAGAAGCGAGAAAGAAATACATTTTACATGGAATGAAGGACAAGGAGAATACATTGCTTGGTGTCAAAAATACCAACAAGTCAAGGCAAAGCATCAAGTTACATCCAGCGGGACTATTGTTTCCATTTCCCATTCTAGAATGGAAGTCGGAGATAATTTCTATGGACTTTATAGCAGGTTTTCCAATGATAGTGAAGAAGCATGATTCAATTATGGTTGTGGTGGACAATCTATCAAAGGTAGATCATTTTATTCCAGTCAATTCCACTCATAAAGTAAGTGACACAACAAATATTTTCAAGAAGGAAATATTTAGATTGCATGGATTTCCCAAGGAAATAGTTTCATATTGGCATGTAAAGTTCACATCCAAATTTTGGAAAGGTTTATTTCAGGAGTTGGGAACTCAACTAAATTTTAGTACAGTGTATCATCCTCAATCAGATGGTCAAACTAAGAGGGTGAATCAAGTTACTGAAGACATGTTGAGAATGTATGTGACGGATAAACCATCCAAGTGGGAGGATTACCTACACTTGGTAGAATTATCATACAATAATGGACATCAAGAAACATTGGGAATGAGTCCATTTGAAGTATTATATGGAAAATGATGTAGAACTCTAGTGAATTGGGATAGTCCAATGAACGGGATAGTGCTTGGGCTAGAAATACTCAAGGAAATGGAACAAGAAATTGTAAATATCAGGAAAAATTTAAATGCAGTCCAGGATAGGAAGAAGAGTTATGCATATTTAAAAAGAGTGCACAAGGAATTTAAAATTGGGTATTATGTTTATTTAAGAGTGAAACCAAGGAAAAGTTCCCTAAAGTTGGGAAGTTGTGCCAAGATGGCACCAAGATACTGTGGGTCATTTGAATTCCTTAATAGGATAGGGTCATTTGCATACAGGATTGAATTTCCTACTAACATGAGAATTTCCTACTAACATGAGAGCTCGTAATGTTTTCCATGTTTATTTTCTTTAGAAGTATGTACATTATCCTAATCACATAATTGATTGGAATGTGATATAGGTGGAACCCGAGGGAGAGTTCCAAGTGGATGATGTGTGCATCCTCAACAAGAAGGTGGTACTTCTTTGGAATCAAACAATCATGCAAGTAAAGGTGCAATGGAATCACCTTGGTTCAGATGAGACTACATGGGAGATAGAGGATTTCATAAAATAGGAATACCCATTTTTGTTCAAGTTTTGACAACAGCGAGGATAGTGTTGTTCTAAGGGGAAGAGGAATATTATACCCCAATTTTGACCTTTAGAATGTATTGTTTTTTTATGTAAATATTGTATATACGCCTTATATGAAATATTAGCATAAATATCAAGGCCAAGGCCCCACTAGTGATTAATATATTTTTAAAGTCATGTATTTTATATTCCATTATCCATGTGCTAGTAAGCCATCGAATATTGTATATGTAGGTAAATATTTTTAATACAAATAGAAACACCAAGAGATGGCTATGGAAGAAACTAAATGATGGGGGCATGTGAATCCACTAGGGAGTGGTGAGAGGTTTATAGGATTGAACCTTGTGTTTACAATTTTCATTTTGAGAACCCATCGTGACTAGCCATGTTCCCATGCATTTCTATTGTATGGAAGTAGTTGGGGAAATCAACTCATAAAATTAATGGAGCATGAGAAACACATAATTTCATATGGTTGATTATGGACTTAGTTTATTGACCCATAATTCATCTTCTTCATGGGAATTTTTTTCACCTTCCTCAATCTATTGTTGAACAAGAGGAGAGAATTTCAGAGAAAGCAATGAATTCTCAGCAGTGATAATTACAAAAATCACAACTTGGAATGAACCCACATTTTGAAGTTCCAAAAATACCTAGAATTTCATGTGAGGAGTAAAATCCAGTGGGGGGGGAGGCATAGATATAAACCCCAGGGATAATATGAGAGGGTTAGCAACCCAAAATCAATGGGAAAACCTAGATTTGGAAGCTCGAAAGTGAAATTTCGTGGTTGAGAGTCATATGGCTAGAAATTGGAAAATACAAGAGTGGAATAAAGCAGGAATGAGAACAGAGGTTGGAATTGTTTAATAGACACAGTGAAGTAAATAATCTATGAGGATTTAGTAGCTTATAACTTTATATTCCCACCTTGTAGAGCACTGGAGGGAATGGGTTCTTGAGGGACTATGTAGCAGAGAAGGGGACCTTCCTTGTGTTGGGTGTGGTTTATAATGTGGGTTCCAAGGATGTTTGAAATAAAATAGAGATTCTTGTAGCTATGTGGTTGAGCTCACTCACTTAGCTATCTCCTTCCTTGCCTCCCTTCTTTCTAGACAAACCCAAATTTGTGTTGGCTTAGCATGAATACTTCCACCTATGGCTATGAGTGGGAAAGATTAGTTCCTCCTTAATGGATACACAACCTAGATTGGGATTGGTCTCTTGTATGAAAGGATATAGGCTGGATAAATACCTATGGTTGGGTGGAACATTTATCTCCCATATCCAGTTACTTGGACAACTTCAATTAAAGATAAGTGTTTATGCATATATTTGTTTATGCTTAATTTGTGTGTTATGAATGAATGTTAATTGCATTAAATTGAATGAGCATACCCATCATGTATTTTCAGTTGGATTGCTTTAAATAACATAAAATTGGTTTTGTTGTTATGCACGGTTTATTTGTTGTCTGTGATGGACATGTTGGTAACAACATGTTGTGTGTGTGTGTGCATTAAGAATGTTAAGTCTACTCTATACACTTAATATGAATTGCACATGCATTTAGTTGTCAATGAATTTTATAATATGGTTTGGGGGGGAAGATTATAACAATTCCCCCTACACCGTTCATGTTCCCTCTGAGGTTGGATTGGTGGGAGGGGACGTGAAAATTTTCCTTCTTTTTCATGCCAATGAAGGATAATTCCTCTACTTATTTTTGTTGTTGGGAAAAACAATCCAACCTAATCTCCTCTTAGACAAGCTTATCCTAAGATTATTGAAATCCAACAAGTTTTGATAGGAACAAACATATTGGAAAAAAGGCCTCCAATATGGAGCAATTCAATTCAAGGAAAAAACACCAACT
The DNA here is from genome assembly GCA_001517045.1 of Pseudotsuga menziesii. Lineage (NCBI taxonomy): Eukaryota > Viridiplantae > Streptophyta > Pinopsida > Pinales > Pinaceae > Pseudotsuga > Pseudotsuga menziesii. Next base: position 669,226 of record LPNX010512102.1, on the reverse strand, counting down.
CCTTATCCTCTACTTTTGTCAATGTAGAAACCAACTCTCAACTTTGTGGCTTTGGGCATGTATCTCACCTTTGTATTTTTTTTGTACATGTGGACAACTAAAAGCTTTCTTATCAATAGAGTATGTAGAGAACACAAGAACTATGAGATGAACCATCCAAAGAATCAAACATTTCATTACCAATCATCTTCTTTGCAATGTGAAGGATGAAGTGATCCTTCACCAAATCAACTATGATTCTATTTTCCCTGGACTCCTCCTTAATATGAACAACCAGTAGTTTTGAATATGTAGGTTCAACAATCTCTTTCTCATCCTAAAAATAAAAGGTATGAAATTGGAAGCACAGTCTAATCGGTCACACTCTCTATGAACAAGAATAGTCATCCTACAAATTTGAATCATGTCTCGAAGAAAAAATAGCGTAAATCAAAGCATAACATCCCTTTTAGGTCCAAGCACCAAGAAATTCTCCTTATCATCCTAAAGTACCACACCCAATAAACTTGTACTAAGTCAACCACCACTCTCAATTATAATATAATTGAAATATCAATTCCCCTCTTCACAAAGAGAGAAATCCTAATACAATTGAACTCGATTCCATGTAGAAATTTTTCACATGTTATGATACCATATAGAAATTTTGTGAAATGCCAATTTTAAAAAAACACCTCAATATTTACGTTTCCAAAATCTAATTCATGTGTTTCCAAAATATAATCTGTGTGAATCTTAATATTGTGTCTTATCTGCAATATTAAATTACAAGAATAATATTTCACTTCTCTTCAACCCAATTTTACACAATACATTACAAAGAAAAGAGCCTTTATTAGCAGAGGTCATACTAGATATTTTTAGTGTTACAAGATTGGCCAAAAATGTCAAAAAAAACTCTTCTACAACCTCCATAATTGATAGTGGATGTTTTAACAAAGGTTTTTACATATTTTTTTTATAATTAAATAAGCACAATGGCTATACATTTTAGCAGATGTTTTTTAGCATCGCGCTTTATTGAAAAATGATGCACTGGTACGTAACAAACTAATACTCACCAATGCTATACGATAAAAATAATATGCACTAGTGCACTCCAACACATAGAGCACCAAAGCACACCAAAATTTAACACCATACTGGTGCTTTAAAATAATGTACACAATGTGACATTGTAACCAAACCAGCACTAACACTTACGTATTGATCAAATGCAACAATTCTTGTATACTATAGCAATGTGTCGATGCAATATTATGAAATTATGAGTCACAATAGGATCTAGAAGCTAATATAACCTTCACAACAAAATAATTTGACAATACATGAAGAAAACAGTGAAAAGAGGAAAAATTAACACACAAAGATGGTGTCAATAACTGATTTTTCTATTACATACCAAAATTTAAATATGTCTGGAACATGATTATATTACATTAGGATAAAATTGTTAGCCTTTGGAGAAAAATTGGTGGCATACATGTGGCAGGCTTGAATTAGAGCTCAAAACTCCCGCAGGTGGACCAATAGGCTCCCAAACCACCTAATATAGTCATGAATAGATATGTGAACGTTGGGGAGGCATCCTTGGTCATAAATGAGGGCATATTAGGTGTCATGGAGTGCATGGAGGAGTGGGAGTGGCTCTAGGAAATCATAAATGGTCCAAAATGGAAAAAAACACTCAAATGTAATACATGGGTGCCTCTGGTCAACCCAAATCCATGATTTAAGGAGTGGGATCACCCTAAGTGACTAAAAGGTCATTAATGATGGCACCTTAGCTCTTGGTTGACAAAAATGAGGGATTTTGGTGCAATTAATGGTCCAAAACCTCCAACAACCTTAAGAAAACACCATAGACCAAGTTTGGACTATGCAACATAAGTGAAAACAAATACAACTATGGTCCTAGGTGGTATGATGACTATGGTACTAGGTGGTATGATGTCCTAACACCCCCCTTAATCCTGAATTAGTGTAACCATATAAAAAATTGATGCCTTGGAAACTAAGGCTCAAGTCACCTCTTACAAAATAGTCCATATAACCAAGGTAAGAAGGAAAACCACATGGGAATAAAACATCCCCTCTAAAATGGACATGGAGAAGAATCTAAAATTGAATATCAGTCATCACCATGTGTCACGCACCCCAAGGAGTGACCTAATATAGGTGAATTCCTTCTCTATGAGGATCTTGATGAAGATGTCAGTAGTTTTCTCTACATATGAAAAATATTGCAATGACATCACCTGGTCATGCACCAAGCTCCTAATGTAGTGCATGTGAATCTCAATGTGCTTGGTCCTTTGTCTTTGTACTGGATCTGTCGATATCTTGATTGCACTTTGATTCTCACACAAAATGGTAGTGGGTGAATCAAATGCAAAAGCAGTTTTCCAATAATGTCTTTGGTGATATTTCCAAGAATATAAGGAAATAGTGTGATGTTTCTTACTTTACCAGAAAATGGGACCATATACAAGCATGAATACATAACCTGAAGTGTTCTTTATGTCAGTGGAATCTCTAGCCGAATCAGAATCAGTAAATCCAACTAGATCTAGTGGAGAACTAGATGCATAGTGTATCCCAAACTGTTTGGTTATTTTCACATAATGCAAGATCCTTTTTGCATACTTCCAATGGATCTCATGAGGCACATGCATATACCTTGCTAAAAGGATACCCATGTTGGCATACCAAGACCTGGGATATTGCTTGAGGTCATAGAGAGACTTATTCAACCTACAAACAAGTGAAGGATCATGAATGAAACCTTTAGGATGCTACATATAAAGATACTCATGAATTTCACCATGAATAAAATCACTATGCACATCCATATGGTGCACCTCCCATCGCTTAGATGCAACAATGGCCAAAACTAGCCTGATTGAGTCCATATTTTCCACCAGTGCAAATGTATATATATAGTCCAATCCATGGAATTAAGATAAGCCTTTGGAAACCAATATGGCCTTATACTTCACATCTAAACCGTCATACTCCATATTGGTCCTATAAACCTACTTACATTGCATTAGTTTCCTCTTGGAAGGTAGAGGAACCAAGTCCCAAGTTTCGTTGTCTTGCAAAGATTTGAACTCTTCTTGCATGGATGTTTTCTATATTGGGTCATGTGATAATTCTTCATATGATCATGGATCATATCCAACCAAAAGAAAACACCTCTCTAGAATATTTGAACCAAGAGTGGAGAAAGCATTATGAAATTGAGATCTAGTCTTCCTAATGCCTAGTAGATCTCCTACAAGATCAATAGTTGCTTCTATGGTTTTCTCAACCCATTTTGGTATTGTGGGAGAGTCCCGATCTACATGAATGTCATCATATTTATATTTCATATAAGAAACATAAAAATAAGAAAGATAAACATCACTTACATTGTAATACCCTAGTCTTGACCCCTTGGTATTTAATTGTACATGATGTAATATTGTATGAAAATCATGGCGAGGAGCTCAAGTCCCAGGCCCTGCCATTGATGAATGTTTTGTGGATAGGAGATCAAGGATGATACCTATGGTGATAGTGATAAGTCAATAAAAGTACATATATTTTTATATATCATGTAGATATGTACAAATTAATATAATACAACAACTAGCTATGGAACTAAAACGTGAAAGAGATGGGGGCATGATTCCACAAGGGCATGGGGTGGGGGAGTTGATAAAACCTCTGAGCCTATAGGGTGAAGCCAGAAGTATTTGAGAAAACCATTAAACCTTAGCTACCCCTTTTTGTCCCTGCACGCAACCTTTAATTCCTTCCAGAAATCGGATGAGGCAGTTAATGCCTGGGGCAATGCAAGGCATGGCAGACTGCAGTCTGCACAGAATTGCAGCGTGGGGAAGGAAGCGCTTTTGTTTCTGCATGAAGAAAGAACATGATGTGTACCATTCCATCATAAGATGTTTTTTTTTTAATCACTCCTCTTTGGTCATTCATTCATTCCATCATGATTCATTCATTCATTCACACTATTGGGGAAGCTTGCAGGGGAAAAGGGGAAAGAGCCATTCTTTGTGCCTACCCATTATGCATTCACCTGTGTTGCAGAATCGTGGTTTTTGTCTGGGATTGTCCATCCTTGATCCCATCGTTGTGATTGTTCACCTACTGGAGCCGCAGAACTACTTATCTTCCAGTATTTTCCTTTGTTGAGTTAAGGGCACTGGAGATCACTCGATTTTATGAAAGAGTGCTCCTCCGAGTTTTCCCTAGCATTGTTGAGTAGTAGTTCATCATTTTGAAATGTTGTCTAGTTTACATGAGTCATGGAGGGAATCTCCATAGTGGTATTCTTTGTGTTACAGAGTCCTATTTTCTTCACCAAGTTAAATCCGGTGTTTTTGTGTTTTCCCTGTGGTTTTGATGTGATTTGCACCCTGGTGCATTGTTCTGGTAGACATAACCGTGGACAAGTGGTTCCACGGTGATTATCTGTGTTACAGAGTGAAGCCTATATGGATTTGTTTTCTTTGAGGATTTTTGTGTAGTGCATCCATGTTTTGTTGAAGGCCTAGGAGTGGAGAAGGGCCATATTTGGCTGATAAGCCTAGTAATAAGAGGAACCACACAAAAATATCAAAGGGGCTGGTAAATCCGGCCTGCACACCCGCCTGAGCACTAGAGGGAAGGTATGTCCCAAAGGACTCTGTCAGAGGAGAAAGGAATACTTCCTTGTGTAGGGTGAGGTGGGTCATGGAGACCAAGCCATATCTAGTGTAGGTATCCTTAGCTCTAGGGTTGAGCTCACTACCCCAACACTTCTACCTATCCATTTCCCTAGAATCCTGATGAGAAACCCAACTATAGGTTGGTTTGGTTGTTCCTTGTTTTGCCTTGGATTGATAGGACTGCATCCGATTAACTCAACTAGGTGTTGGTTTGGCTAGACAATTTAATAAACCCAACTGTAGGTTGGATTGACTGTGTGTTAAGGATATCTAGTTGTGTGAAAGTCTGTTGTTCCCTAGTCCCTTGTGGAAATCATGCCCAGCTCGAGGGTAGTAGTGTGTTGAGATATTAATGAACACACTGGCCTATGGTTAGGTGGAACATTGCAATGACATAGCTAGTTGCGGGACAACTTAATCATCAAGATAAGTATCTATGTTACCCTTTTTATGCAATGTATTTTCTTATGAATGTGATGAATGCTTGTTGATGATCAAGTAGAGGATACTTGTGTTTTATGATATGCATTTTTCTAAGTTCGTGGAGGCTAGAAGCATGTTACAAAGGAATATCAATATCTCTTTTATGCTTATTTATGCCATGAATTTTCTTATGAGTTATTATGATCATGTTGAATTCTTTCTGATGGCTAAGTAGGAGTTTACTTCTGTTATGTTTTCCTGCATCTTGCTTCTGTACATGCATTGTGTTTTTGTGGTCCATTGGCCTAACTTAATGGAGGTTAGAAGCCTGGTTATAGGAAAAAAAATGCAGATAAGGTAAGAATGTGGTGTTTCCTCCCCTTGGAATCCGCCTAAGGGAAAGTTGAACGAGACAAAGTTGTTTTGTTTCCGCACCTCGGCATCCGCAACGGAAGGCGGAGGGAAGAAAGGGCAGTTGAAAACAAGGTAGAAAGTGAGGTTTTTGACTTCTGACTTCTGAAGTGTGGAAGGAAGAAGGAGGAAAGGTCATCAAAATTTCCTTCGTACACTTGAGTTTCTAATTTCTAAGTTCCAAAGTGTGGAAGGCAGAAAGCAGAAAGAGGAAGGAGGAAAGGCCGTTGAAAGTTCCTTCTCACACTTGAGTTTCTGATTTATGTGTTTTGAAGTGTGGAAGGAAAAAGGAAGAAAGCGGAAGGCGAAAGGTGGAAAGGCCGTCAAAAGTTCCTTCGCACACTTGGGTTTCCGATTTCTAAGTTCTGAAGTGTGGAAGGAGAAAAGAGAAAGGATGAAGGCGAAAAGGCCGTTGAAAGTTCCTTCACACATTGAGTTTTTGATTTCCAATTTCAAAGGTGCGGAAGGTGAAAAGTGGAAGGCAAAAGGCGCAAGGTGGAAGTGTGTCTAAATGGTTTTGTTGCACATTAAGTTTCCGAGTTCAGGAAGTTGAAAGCAGAGTGTGGAATGTGGAGCGCGGAAAGGACATGTATAGTGTGGAAACGTTCATTTTGGTCACAGAAGGGATATATCAAGGGCTGAGCGACTTTTACAGGAATATACAGGGGTTCCTAAGCCTCAGAATGAAGTTGGAAGAGTGAGTTAACGTCCATGCCTAGTTTTTGAAAAGAGAACAAGTGTTCTTGAAGAATTTTTTTTTAATTATCCGCATGATTGGGTATGGGGAGGTTGCATTGTGGTATCAAAGAAAAGGTTGTAGCACTAGGGCCTAAATGGGCCAAGTTGAACAGTTAAAATGGAAAAGAAAACCCAGGTTGTGGTTTAACAGAGCTGTTGGTTGTAGCGTTGGTATAAATGTGCTAAGACAATTAGTTGCAGAAAGAAAACTACAGTGAGAAAGAGTGTTACTAAGCAGAATTGTTAAGCTTAGCCAACCCGACGAAATGCACCTTGACCGTATAACTGGATTCTACTATGATCTTGACCATTCATGACTACAATAAGAAGTTGGTAAGTAATTTTTGAATTTTTGAGATTGTCTAACAAATGATGTTGTTAATAGATTTTGCAAATTCATAGTGTAGATTGAAAAGTTTGTCTTGGTCCGACCAAGAAAGTCAAACAATATTAGTGCCAAGAAGATTAATAGCACGGATGATGCATAAGATCCCTATGGACATGAGGAAAATGCGATGGTAGGGAATCCAAGAGATCCACAATAGAACAGAAAGCCATTCCAATGTTGGAGATATGGAGGACCCCATTTACATAGGATTTTTCCACATGGGGAAGGGTATGTAAGGTCAGCTTACAATATCCATGACAATGAAACTAAAGCTAATGGAAAGAGGGAACAAGAGAGTTTTCCAGATTCTGCAGCTACCATAAGAATCTTGATGGTATAGTTGTAGGGTTGCAAAGAACAAAATAAAAGGATGATAAAGGCGCTGGTATAGAAAAAACAGTTGACTACAGTCAGGCTACAGAGTTTGGTAGACATACAAAGCAAGATAAACTCTCAGCATCAATTAACAGATATAGAAGGGAGTAGGAGAAATTCCCACAAGAATAATGAGAAGCTTAACCCAAGGAAGAAAGTTTTTAAACCTTCTCACCTCCTAAAGAAGCAAAGGAAACCATCACAAGCTGAGATTGAGCTAGCCAGAGTGATGAGGGAAAATCCCAAGAAACCACTCAAATGTTGAGGATGTGAAGGACCCCATTTGCATAGGAATTGTCCACTTGAGAATGGGAATGAAGGTCAAGTCCATAGCACCCAAGAAGCTGAAACTATGGGTTAGGAAGCAGGGACCATCCCTAAAGTTTGTGCAATAATAGAATACCACCAGGCAGGTCATAGCTCAACTTTGGTGGAAGTTGAGGGTGAGATTGTTGAACAGACTCTTACTGTTTTGATTGACCCTAGATCCATTCACAAGGAATTGTTTAGATATGAACTTTGAAGAAGTCAAAGCATAGAAGATCATGGTTAGTCCAACTATCCACTAGAACCAAGAATAAGGTCAATAAGGTGGTAAGGAAATTCCCATTATTCATGAATGGGTTAGTCACTTGTGCAGATCTGAATGTTCTGCCACTTGGTTCCTATGATTTCCTCATTGGAATGGATTGGTTGGAAGCACATAGAGCAAAGATTAATTGTTACAACAAGACTTTTGAGTGCTTGGATGAAGAAGGAAACCTGAAGGTTGTGAAAGGATTTCCAAAAGTGATCTCTGGAAGGAAGTCTTCAGCAATACAACTAAAGAAGTTTTGTGGGAAACGTTGCAGAGTGTATGCAACTCATGTTTTGGAGGCAGCATAGAATGATACTCATAGGTTGCAAGAATTCAAGAATGTTTTTCTTGATGAAATTCTAGAGCTCCCTCCAAAAAGGGACATTAATTTTACGTTTGAACTTGTTCCTGGAGTAGCACCAATGTCCCAGAAACCCTGCAGGATGATCATACCGGAAATTCCAGAGCTGGAGATGCAGTTGCAAGAGTTGTTAGAGAAGAAGTACTTCAAACCAAGTGTGTCTCCTTAGGGAGCACCAATCCTTGTTTTGAAAAAGAATGATGGTACACTCTGGTTGTGTATTGATCACCGAAAACTGAGAAGAGTCACTGAAAAGAACCAATAACCTTTTCCTAGAATGGATGACCTCTTTGATCAAATGAGAGAAGCAAAGGTGTTTTCCAAGATTGAATTAAGGTATGGTTACCAGTAGGTAAGAATAAAGGATGAAGATGTTCATAAGACAACCTTCAAAGCAAGGTATGGATCTTATGATTTTGTATTTGTACCATTTGGTTTCACAAATGCACCAGCTACATTTATGTGCATCAAGAATAATGTTTTCAGCAGGTACTTAGACAAGTGTGTTCTTGTTTTCCTTGATGATATACTTACTTATTCAAAGAATGAGGAATAACTTGTAGCATAGTTGAGGTTGATTTTTAAATTGCTCGGGAAGCATAATCTATATGCAAGGTTGAGTATATGTGACTTCTATGAAGATAGAATTCATTATTTGGGTCACATTATCTCAGATAAAGGAATATTTGGAGACCCTGAAAAGATTGAGGCCATTATGAGTTGTCCTTCTCCAAGAAAGTTGACATATGTAATATATTTTGTGGGACTTGTAGGATATTGCAGGAGGTTCACTGAACGATATTCTGTAGGTAAAGTGGATTCTATGTATAGGTTGAGGAATCATGCATGTGAACTCGAAGTTCCATGAGGAAATGGCCCTTGTGTGTATGAGCATAAATATGAGGACTTCCTGAAGATTGCATGTATAATGACCTGAGCATAGCAGTCTATTTGTAACCACTGAATACAAGGCAGGAAGCTATCATGTTCTATGAGAAGGATCTCATGACTGAAATCTAACCTTTGAACAAAATTTAAATTTCAAATTTCAAATTTTGTTGTTGATTGCTAAATTGAATATTATTAACTATTTGGATAATCTAAAATAGTGTCAGAATGACATGTTGCATGTGGATGTCCAAATTATGGGCAACATGTGTAAGTATAGGATGAGTGCTCCCACTTGCAAAATCCAAACAATATGAGGATGGCCTCATGGTTGCAAAATATGATTTTTTGTGGGAAGCAGAATTGTGATTCATATTTTGATTTGACTGTCAATGTTACTAATATTTGGAAATTTATCCATGTATGAAATAGATATGAAAATATATGATTGAAATTTTCATGATGACATCTCATGTGAACTTCCTGCTAGTCTGTAACGCAGGTGAGATGATGGGAGTCCTCCCTTGGAGTACATAGCTACTCGGGAGGATGTGTTTGAAGATGGATGACTCCTCTAGAAGGATGTGTGAGGGCACATTGCTTCACCCCCTAGCAAACTAAGAACCGGTATGCATCACTGGGGATGCCCAGGATGTAAGACATCTAGTTAGAATTCTTTCAGCACACATTCACACCATAAGGGGACTGTCACGAGAGTGGGGGCTTCATGAAGAGAATAACCCTAAGTATTATGGTGTCCGGAAAGGAAGAGCCTGAGCTTGGTAAGAACTTGGAGGAGGTGTTAGGCCCTTGAATAGAGTTTCCATTAAGCACCCAGAGAGGTGTTAGGCTCTGAAGCAGGGAAACCATGTCTCGATTGAGAGATACATATACATATTTGATTACTTAGACAACTTTGGTTGTTGTTGATTTTCTGTAAATATACATGAGCATATGATGTAGTCATGGATTTGAAAATCTTGTTATAGATTGCATCCTATACGATTGAATATGACATATGAATTACTTCATTGTGGTGACTAGAAAGGAAGCACCTGAGCTTGGTAAGAACCTAGAGGAAGTGTTGGGATCTGGAGTAGAGCTTCCATATCTCTATTGAGAGATGTTTTCACAGGTGATTCGAGGCTTGCGGAAAAATTGGCTACCTTTTAATGCACACCCTAGAAGAGCATAGGAAGGGTGGGTACGCTTGAGGGACTGGATAGCAAAGAAGAGGTACCATCCTTGTGTGGGGTGGGGAAAATCTTGTGGGCATCGTAGTTGTGAAAAGACAAGCCAGATACCTATGGAGCCAAAAGAAGATGCTTATGCAGATAAGTATTTGGTTTATTTGGAAATTTCTTACTGATTTTATATCAATATACATGTGTATTTGATTCATCTATGATTTTGAAAAATATTGCTAAGGAATGAGTCCTATGAAAGTGAATCTAACATGAGAATTGACTCATTGCTTTGGGCTTGAACATAGGAATAGTTGGTTTCCAAAGAAATTGGAGATGTTCCAAGCTATGGAGAAGGATTCTCCAAGGCACTACGACCCTGATGAGGCTACATGCGAGCTGGAGGATTTCATGCGATTAGCGCATCCATTTTTTTCTAATTTTGTAGAGCACTGAGGGTGGTGTCAGTGTCTAATTGTTTAAGTTGTAAAGAACTGAGGACATTGTTGATTGAATGGGGAGGGGATTTTAATACCCTGGTCTTGAACCCTTGGTATTTAATTGTACATGATGTAAATATTGTATGGAAATCATGGCGAGGAGCTCAAGACCAAGGCCCTGCCATTGATGAATTTTATGTGGACAGGTGATCAAGGTTGATACCTATGGTGATAGTGCTAAGTGAAGCACAATAGATATATTTTGATATATCATGTAGCTATGTACAAATTAATATAATACCACAGCTAGCTATGGAACTGCAACGTGAAAGAGATGGGGGCATGATTCCACAAGGGCATAGGGTGGGGGAGTTGGTCAATCCTCTGAGCCTATAGGGTGATGCCAGTTGTCTTTGAGAAAACCATTGAACCTTAACTACCATTTTTTGTCCCTACACTCAATCATCAATTCCTTCCAGAAATTGGATGAGGTAGTTAATGCCTGGGGCAATGCAAGACATGGTAGACTGCGGCCTGGAGAAGGACACGTTTTTGCTTTTGTACAAAGAAATCATGTGATGTGTATGTACCATGCCCATTAGAAAAGGTCACATTTGGGTTGTCCTCACTCCTCCTTGGTCATTCAATCATGCCATGGTGATTCATTCATTCATTCACACTGTCGGGGAATCCTACAGGGAAAAAGGGGAAAGAGTCATTCTATGTGCATGTGTGTTGTGCATTCACTTGTGTTGCAGAACCGTGTTTTTTTTCTATGATTGTCCATCCTTGATCCCGTCGTCATGTTGGTTCACCACCTGGAGCCACAGAACCAGTTATTTTCCAGTTTTTTCCTTTACCGAGTTAAGGTCAGTGGATATCACTTGATTTTATGAAAGAGTGCTCCTCCGAGTTTTCTTGAGCATTGTTGAGAAGCAGTTCATCGTTATTAATGGTTGTCCAGTTTCCTGAGCCATGGAGGGAATCTCTGTAGTGGTATTCTCCATGTTACAGAGTGTTGGTTGCTTTACCAAGTTAAATCCGATGTTGTTGTTTTTTCCTTGTGGTTCTAATGTGATTTGCACCCCAGTGCATTGTTTTGCTAGACAAAACCGCGGACAAGTGGTTCCACAGTGATTCTCTATGTTACAGAGTGAAGCATGTATTCCTATGTTTTCTTTGAGGATTGATGTGTAGTGCATCCATGTTTGGTTGAAATCCTAGAAGTGGAGGAGGGCCATATTTGGCTGATAATCCTACTAAGAAGAGGAACCACATAAAAAGATCAAAGGGGCTGGTAAATCCTACTTGCACACCCTCATGAGCACTAGAGGGAAGGTATGGCCTCAAGGACTATATCAACGGAGAAAGGAATTCTTCCTTTTGTAGGGTGGGGTAGGTTGTGGATACTAAGTCAGATATAGTGTAGGTATCCCTAGATCTGGGGTTGAGCTCACAAGCCTAGCACTTCTACCTATCCATTTCCCTAGCATCCTAATGAGAAACCCAACTGTAGGTTGGTTTGGTTGTGCCTTGGTTTGATAAGCCTGCAGCCTATTAACCCAACTAGTTGTTGGCTTGGATAGAAAGTTTAATAAACCCAGCTGTAGGTTGGCTTGACTGTGTATTAAATATATCTGGTTGTGTGTGAATTTGATGTTCCCTAGTCCCTTGTGGAAATCATGCTTAGATCGAGGGTGTCAGTGTTGAGAGATGAATGAACACACTATCCTATGGTTGGGTGGAACGTTGCAGCAACATAGCTAGTTGCAGGACAACTTAATCATCAAGATAAGTATCTCTCTTACCATGTTTATGCAATGTATTTTCTTATGAATGTGATGAATGCTTTTTGATGATCAAGTGGAGGATACTTGTATTTTATGTAATGAATTTGTCTAAGTTTATGGAGGTTGGAAGCCTATTATAGAGGAATATCAGTATCTCTATTATGCTTGTTGATGCCATGAAATTTCTTATGAGTTATTATGATCATGTTGAATGCTTTATGGTGGCTAAGTAGGAGTTTACTTCTATTATGTTTTCCTACATTTTTCTTCTTTACATGCATTTTGTTTTTGTGATCCATTGGCCTAAGTTCATGGAGGTTAGAACCCTAGTTACAGGGCCAAAAATATAGCTAAGGTAAGAATTTGGTGTTTCCACCCCTTGGAATTCGCCTAAGGGAAAGTTGAATGAGGTAGAATTGTTGTGTTTCCACACCCTGGGATCCACAGCAGAAAGAAAAAGGCAGAGGGAGAAAAGGGTATTTGAAAACAAGGTATAAAGTGAGGTTTCTGACTTCCGAAGTGTGGAAGGCGAAAGGAGAAAAGGTCGTCGAAATTTCCTTCGTACACTTTAGTTTCCTATTTTTGAGTTCCCAAGTGCGGAAGGTGGAAGGAAAAAAGAGGAAGGCAGAAGACGGAAAGGTTGTCTAAAGTTCCTTCACACACTTGTGTTTCCTATTTTCGAGTTTCGAAGTGCGAAAGGTGGAAGGTGGAAAGCGGAAGACGGAAGGAGGAAAGTTCGTCGAAAGTTCCTTCGTACACTCGGGTTTTCAATTTTTGAGTTCCAAAGTGTGAAAGGAAGAAAGAGGAAGGCGGAAAGGCCATTGAAAGTTCCTTCACACATTGAGTTTCTAATTTTTAATTTTCAAGGTGCGGAATGCAGAAAGCAAAAGGTGGAAGGAGGAAGGAAGAAGAGTTTCTATATGGTTATGTCGCACATTAAGTTTCCAATTTCTGATTTCTAATGTCGAAAAGCAGAAAGAAAAGTGTGGAAAGCAGAGTGCGGAAGGGACAATTCCAGTGCAAAAATGTTCATTTTGGTCACAGAAGGGATATTTCAAGGGCAGAATGACTGTTACAGTAATATACAGGGTTTCTTAAGCCTGAGAATAATGTTGGAAGAGTGAGTTAACATCCATGCCCGGTGTTTGAAAAGAGAACAAGTGTTCTTGAAGAAACAAACTTTAATTATCTGCATTATTGGGCATGGGGATGTTACATACATCATCATTGATTGGAGGGTGTGAGAAATCCCCCTCTACTAATTCAACCTCTTGCATATGCTCTTTTTCAAACTGTACACTTCTCTCAATGAATGTTTTCTAAAATAAGGGATCAAATATCTTGTATCCCTTTTCAGATTCATCGTATCCAACCATTATGGAATTCTTATTTTTATTTTTCAATGCTTTCCTTCTCTCTAGAGAAATTCTATCCAATGCCTTTGAGACAAAAACCTTGAAATGAGACACATTTGGCCTGTGACCTCTCCAATCCTAAAATGGAGTTTTGTCTTCCAATGCTTTATGTGGAATTCTATTTTGAACATATGCAAAAAAAATTATGGCCTCAACCCATATATTAGGATAAAAATACTTATATTCCAACATTCATGTGGCCATCTCCTTTAATGCTCTATTCTTACGCTTCGCCACACCATTTTGATGTGGTGTGTAAGGCACCAAATGTTGCATTTGAATGTCATTCTCTTCACATAGTTGTTGTAGGTTCTTGTTGAAATATTCATTTCCATTATAATTCCTTAAGAAATTTATATTAACCCCACTGAATTTCTCAACATAAGAATTGAAATCTTTGAAGATCTCATATGCTTTAGATTTTAGCTTAAGGAAAAACACCCAACAATATATTGAAAAATCATCTATGAAAGTTAATACATACCTTGAGTTTCCATATGAGTGTGTGGGAATAGGTCCTATAATATATTAATGAAACAAATAAAGAACTTGGATATCCCTTCTTTCCTTCCCCTTGTCATACCTGCACTCTACATGCTTCCCAACAATGCATCCCTTGCATGTGCCTTAGGAAAATTTGATGCTTGAAAGTCCTTCAACAATGTTTTCTTTGCTAAAATATTGAATATATTATTTGTATTTGAGGTGTCCAAACCTATCATGCCATAGCTTTATGATCTCATTGGCATGTGACTAGAGCACATTCCCTAAGGTGTAAGGAAGAAAGTGTGAAAACTTGTACATTCTTGATTCATGATTTGCAATACCCACTACAACCACTTTTCCTGTAGAAATATGTGAAATTTCCACATCATATTGAGTTAATGTCACTCTCTTTGAAAAATATGTGTGTTTCATTTGATAGAAAAAGAGTAGTTTTGTTGCAATATTAGGCACAAACAACACATTGTTTAAGTACCCATTGTCAAGATTGATCCTTCCAATCCCTTTGGTTGGGATCTCAGAGTCATCACCCATGAGGATGGATGGGCCATTGTATGGATGTAGATATGAGTAGTCTTTTGTATAATCCATGTTCCTTGAGGAACCTGAATCTATGATGAAGGAGGAAGATCCAGAATATCCAATGACCAATGCATGACATCTTTCCTTGTTTTCAGAATTCGAACCTCCATCCTTCTTTGCTCCATCTAGAAGGGGAATGTTGTTTTTATCAAGGATTTTCAATGTCATGTCAATGTTTTTCTTCATTAATTCACTCTCAGTATTCTGAAATTTGTGACATTAAGTGCATTTGGTCTCCTCTTGCTTCTTCCCTTTGTCCTTGCTAGGATTCTAACCCCCATTAGAATATTTGGGTTTCTCTTTGTCCTTCTTATTCTCTTGATGCTTTGAATCCTTGGGATTTTTATTTTTCTTTGCTTGATCTGAAACCCCTAAATCAAGTGCTTGATCCTTGGTGGATTTTATGGTACCCATTTGAACCAACTTTTCTTGTTCTTGAGTCAAAGACTCCATGAAGTCTTCCAAAGATGGAATTTTGTAATTTCGAATTGTCATCTTCCCTAAGTGAAATGTCAAAAACAAACATTGAATATCTAGGACCTAGATTTTAAAGTGTGGACAAAATCAGTTTCTCTTCCTTATTTTTTATGCCACATTGCTTCAGTTGAATAATCGGGGATTTAAACTTGGTGAAGAATTCTTAGATTATCTCAAAATGAGTTGGATTCAAGGTGATCAACTCATTTTCAAGTTGGTGGCCTCGTAGTTCATCAATATTCCAAAAATAGTGACTCAATATTGAGCCACACTTCATTTGGATTTGTGAGACTGTCAACATGAAACATGATATCTCTCAAAAGGATGAGACATAGCATCCCAAATGCTTCATCCAATATGATAAAAACTTGGAATTCTTAACAGCTGAGTTAGGCTCATTTTATGTCCCCATGGTAACTCTATAGAGACCTCTAAATCTTAGCTAGATTACCATATTGTCCTTCCACTCAAAGTAGTTGAATTAAGTGAACAAGGTGACATGAGACTGGTCCATTTGTTGTTGTGCATTGAGTGGCAAAGAACTATTGAATTACCTGCAATGCAAACTCTCAATCTACTAGAGGAGACCCTAGATTATTAATTTGAACCCTATGAACTCACTAGATTTGGTTTTAATATCCTTGTGCTTTGATACCATGTGAAATTATGATTCATAGCAGGATATAAAAGCTAATATAATCCTCACAACAAAATAATTTGACAATACATGAAGAAAACAATGAAAAGGAACAAAATTAACACAGAGAGATGGTGCCAATAACTAATTTTTATATTACAATCCAACATGTGAATATGTATAGAACTTGATTATATTACATTACGAGAAAATAGTTATCCTTTGGAGGAAAATTGGTGGCATACATGTGGCAGGATTACATTGGACCTCAAAACGCCCCTAGATGGATCAATGGGATCCCAAACCACCTCAAATAGTCATGAATGTCTATGTGAACATTGGAGAGGCATTCTTAGTTATAAATGAGGGTAGAGTAGGCATGATGGGGTGCATCGAGAATTGGGATGGATTTAGGCAGTCATAAATGGTCCAAAATGGCCAAAAACACTCAAATACAATGCATGGGTGCCTTTGGTCAACCCAGATCCATGATTTAAGGAGTGGGAGAACCCCAAGGGTTCCTTGGCTCCTATTTGACCAAAATGAGGGAACTAGGTGCAATTAAAGGTCCAAAACCTCAAACAACCCGAAGAAGACACCATAAACCAAGTTTGGGCTATGCAACATAAGTGAAAATGAATCAGACTATGTTCCTAGGTGGTATGATGAATATGGTACTAGGTTGTATGATGTTCTAACAAATATGTTACGTCATATGCACCATAAATTTTCTATATTTTTTAAATTTAATGGTGTTGTCTATATATCATAGTGAACCGATGCATTTCATCATAATACGCAAAAGTGCATTCAAACTATTACAAATTCTCGATGCATATTAACAAATAAAAATATTCAGTGCAATTAATAAAGATAAATGCACCAATAAATGCAATGGAGATGTTGACTTTTAAAAAAAATAATGGTGTGGTTAATATAAATTAGAGTATTGGGGTGTATCAGCAAACCAAACGCACCTAGGCGTAACTTTTGCACTAATGCACCACTACGACAAAAACTATTAAAAGCATCATAGGTAATTTTTTGAACAGAGAATACTCGCATTGCATTGGAATATCTATATTTTATTTTTTTATTTTTTTTATTCCATTATTCATCAAAACTTGAAATATTTTTTATAGTATTATTCATTTCAATTTTAATTATTGTGTTTGTTTGGTGTAATTTATTATATCATAGATTCTAGCATCTATTGTGATATTTAATCATCTATACATT
This sequence comes from Pseudotsuga menziesii, assembly GCA_001517045.1. NCBI lineage: Eukaryota > Viridiplantae > Streptophyta > Pinopsida > Pinales > Pinaceae > Pseudotsuga > Pseudotsuga menziesii. The sequence goes on along the minus strand of LPNX010512102.1, from coordinate 652,085 downwards.
TAATTACCAATGTACCATTTAACATGTAACATTTCACAATGACCATTAGCACCATTTTTGGGATAAATAATTCGTAAGGGATTTGGCCAATAAATGGAGGAATAAGGTTATAAAATTTCCTTATCATATGAGCTTCATCAATTTTAATGATATTATGCACATATTTTAAAGGATCATTTCTAATTTGGAAATACAAAAAAATTGAAAATTTACAATTTTTAGCTTTACTAATGAATAAGAATGAAGAAACCCACTCCAAGTTAAATGGTGATAGCAAATGAACAACCTGGATGCACAACAAAGAAGATCAAGGCCACAAATCATTTCCGCAAAGGAAAAATCAAGAGCGGAAGAGGTAAAAATTGGTTAGAAAAGGTAGTAAACCCAACTTCCACTTTTCGCAGTCCGAGATTTGATGGCTCAAAAGGTTTCTGTCGAATATCAATGGTTCAAAAAGATGGAAGTGGAAATATCAAAATTGAACTTCAAAGAAGTTAAAATCCTGATTTTTCGTTTTCTGCGGTCAGAGATCTGACGGCTTAGAGAGCTTCCACCAAATATCAATAACTCAGAAAAAAACGAAGGGCAGAGATCGAAAAGTGGAAATACCAAAGGATTTTATCGTGAAAATTTGAAATCATGCTTTCCACGATCCACAAGATCTACAGTTCAGAGATCTCCCACATAGATCGACAGTGTGGAAATAAAAAGGAGGAAAGAAAAACATGGGAAAGAGGAAATGCAACAGTTTGTCTAGAAAAGGAATGGAATCTCGTTTTTATTTTTTTGCTAGATCAACGGTCCGAAGAGTTTCTGCAAATATCAATGGCTCAGAAAGGAGCAGAAGGTTAGAAATCAGAAAATGGAAATATAAAAATTATGGCCGTGAAAAGGTGAAGTTCTGCGTTCCATGATTTGCAAGATCAATGGTCTGAAATAATCCTACAAGAAAATGGAAGAATAGGAAGGGTGGAAAGCGGAAACACAACAACTTGGTCGTAAAATGTTTGAACTTACTCCTTCTGCAATCCAAAATATCTATAGTTTAGGGGGAGCATGCAGAGATCAATGGTGCGGGAAGGAATGAGAAAGCGGAAGGCGAAAACATGCAATTTAGCATCGTAAAACAATAGATATCGCTTTCCATTTTGTGCATCCCGTGACTTGACCTTAGATCAATGGCTGAGAATGAATCTTGTTGAGATTGATGATGCAAAAAATGGGAACATGCGCATAGGATAAATAGATTCCATGATATGCAGGACTTGGTAGGCCCGCAGCGTTCGATGGCCCAGATCACCCTTGATCTTAGATCAACGATGGAGATTCATTATGTTGATCTAACTTGCACGAAGAAAATAGCTTTCCATATCTACGAAATCGTTTAAAGGCATGAATGTTTCAATGGTCAGGATTGAGGATGAGGTAAGATCAACAGCTGAGGTTGATTTCACTGATTTAACATGCAAGGACATACAAACTTTTGAAATCCACAAAATTGGGTACAAGGTGCAGGTTTCGATGGCTCAGATCAAGGTTTGATCTAGATCCATCACTGAGAAAATTTCCGCTAGTTAAAAGTGTCCTTGATTTAATTCTCCAGAATTCAACGGAATTTTACAGAGCAAGCAGGTTCAAACACATGTCTTCGTATCGTTGTTTTGATTAAAGGATCAATGGTCTAGAATCAATTTTGCAGGTGAAGATGCATGCATATATTTGAAGTTGTTGCAGGTCATCGAAGGTGCTCTAAAATGTCATTATCATCAAGACAGCCTGGTTTCCAGTTGTCGAAATTATCAAACTGGTCTACCATGCGCGTTCCAACTTTCTTTTCTGTTTGGTTTATGATCATGGCTAATCTTCCATATCAACATTTGTTAAGATTTTCATTCCCATGCTGCAACTATTTTTGGCTATGTTTCAAGGTTGGTCTCAGGAGCCTATGACACTATAAATATACCCTCAATAGAGGTAGACAGGGTTGGAACCTATGAGGTTCTGGGTTATGTAATTTTGGATTTGCCCTTAATAAAAATTAGAGAGTCAAATGTTGGCCTGTTGCTGCAAAGATTCCTATGTATTTCATAGTTACAGTCTGTAATTTCCTTTCTTATGTGCATGTATTCATGTTAATATTTCCATTATGTTTTTTTCATATCTGGAATGAGTGTGTAATAGTTTATAATTCATACATGTTTATGCTCTAACTATTGTTTTTCAGATATCCACAAATCCTTCCAACTAAAGTTAATGCAGAATTTATCTTTCTGTTGCTCTATGTTAATGGACTGTCATTCTTTCTTCTTTATCACCAGACCAACAATAGTTTGACTGTAACCAAGTGCTACCTTTCCTTTGTAGAATTTCACCTGCAAATTGTTCTGTAATTCATGAATATTTGTGACTCCATAGCCCAATATATTTTCCTTGTTTCAACTACAAACATAAATATGAATGTTATTTTAGTTTTATATCTGACCCTATTAAAAATTAGTGATATATCCCTCTCTAGAAAGGAAGAATCCAGGTCCCTTTCATAAAGTCTTTTTGTTGTTACCTCAGGATTTACCTTCCACAACCTTGTGTACAATTATGGGTGCTAACAAATTGGCGCTGTTGTCGGGACGAAAGTGAAAATCAGCCCTAGGGAAAGGACAATGTCTTAGTTCTATGACCTGGTTGAGAAGCCGGTCATAGACACATATAGGTTTATATGCCCTGGCAACTCCACTCAAAGCTTCTGGAAGATGACTCCACTAGGGAGACTGGTGACCAAAAGGACCAATACGGGGAGGAGGGTTCAAAGATTCCTCGAGTATGAATGACAGAGTTTTAGATATGATTATTGATGTTGAACAATGGTCAAAACATCAAGAAGGTCATGTGTCTTTCACCTGGCAACTCCATTGTGGAAGAATCCAGTCTTCATAATGTTCTATGGCATCTCCACTGTAAACATGGGTTGCAAAGTTTGAGGGGCTGATTCAATTTCTCCATCATCGAGATGACTTATCAGGCTGTAAGGTATGCTCCTATGAATCTTTCTCTCATTCTTGGTTTTCCAAATCGAATACCTCATGTAGATTGGAAAGCATATCTTCCAAAATTAAAAGAACAAAAGGGTGATGATGTTGTCATTCATTTGTTCATATTTCATAAGAATTTACATAAGCTGGGGGTTGTATGGCATGAGGATTCTTGTTAAGAACCTGTGTCAACCCTCCTCTTTATTTTGTTAGTATATTGTGTCAGACGCATATGCTTTGTAATTCATCCTTCCAGTATGTTGTATTATCCCACATTCATGGGGAGTAATAGTTGTTAAGTCGTCCAATTAGTATGTTACACTATCCCACATTCATGGGGAATAATAGTTGCTTAGATTAGACTTAGTATATAAGTAAGTGTTTAGACCAATGAAATTATCCAAGAGATAATTTGTATTGAGCTTTCTCAAAGGAGGTTTCCCCCTCGAAGTGGCTTGCAATCCATAAAATATCTTTTATGNGGGGGGTGGGGGGAAGGGACAAAACTGGGATGCAACTTTCATATCCATTTATGAAACTTCATGTGCATATTCAGGAGAAACAAGCTGCATATCTGAATTCCTCTTAAAAAAATACACTATTTCAAAAAAAATTCATCTTATTTGGAGTTCTAAAAGTGGAGATATCCCTGATTTAAAATCAGCAATTTTTCAGAATTTCGGTGACGGTCATGGAAATTGCAGAGCGAAAATCATTTGATCGGGTGTCCAGATTCCTGTTTTGATTTTAGAGATTGATCCAGAGTGATTGTTTCAGTTCCAAAAATAGGAAATAATAGAGATTCTGAGCAATATTGACTGGGTTATGCTCATTTTAAAATTTTTGTCCCAAAACCCTAGCTCTATTTACGAGTTTTTTTGGGCATTGGGTGGAATTTCTACCATTTTTTCCTGGCGCTATGATTATTGCATTAGAGCTTCTTCTTTGCATCAGTATTATTCATTCATATCAGGGACTAAATCTTATCCGCTTAACTATGGAAAGTACTTGGGCATATCCCTAAAACTAATTGTGATAAGTACCACAAGAACCCTGAAGTAGTTGGCCATTGAGAGGAGTTTCCAAGAAAAAAAAGCAATGACTCCTACCTGATTGACTAGTTTTCACCCATGAGGTAAACCAAGAGATGTCGTTTTTGTCAAAGAGGTTATCAGTTTTACCTGAGCCGTGGAGTGAGGGGTATTGCCCCAATATGCAAGTCATTAGACATCATTGGTGGCTGAGTGAATCCCCCAAACCTTTATGAATCAAAAAATACCTGGGGTCTATATCTATTTCCAATTGATAAATCACATTTTTCCAGAGTTTCCACAGATCATCTCCACCCACAAAAAAAATAAACTTCACCAACCAGAGAATAAAAAAATCTGATTTTTTGTCATATATTCTTTGTTTTAGCTCCATTTCCCTTGAAAATTCACTGTAACCCTAGTAATTACATTTTTCATTTTTCATTACTTGATGACCCTATCCCACATTCCACTTCCTGAAGCCTGAAATTTCACATTTGTCTATTTTTACGGTTTTCCATAACTTCTTCAATTCTCACCCAATCCCCTTCAAATTTTGACATAGTGTTCATTTCTGAATTATGCTTCATTGTCCATCTCTAAAAAATTATTTTCCCATTCTTTTTACCCACTTCTAAAATTCGCATTTTATGTTTCCTTGTCCCTCAAAAAGTGTCCAAAACCTAATCTACTCCAATTACCCACCCGATTTTTTCCCAACTCAAATTTTTCATTTTCTAAAACCCTCTCAGTTTTTGTTTTTATACCCTTTTCCACCCCCAAAAAAAACATGCTCATGGTTGTCACCCACACACGAGAAAATACACAAATGGAAGAAGAAATTTCATCCCTCAAGACCAAACTTGATGATCTAGATCAAAGACCAAATATTTCTTGTCCTCCATCTTCAGCATTCATCCATGAGTAACTAACAACAACCTAAGTCTTCTGCAGACACCGAGTTCTCTTCTTCCAGCAAATTTCGTGGGCCTAAGATTGATTTCTCTCAATTCAATGGTGATGATACAACTGGATGGATATACAAGGAAGGACAATACTTTAATATGCATAACACTTTTGATGTCACCAAATTCCCACTTGCATCCTTTCATTTGGAACGTGATCCCTCCAATGGTTCTATTGGTACATCAAGGATCATGAAGAGCCACAATGGACAGATTTTTTCCAACTCCTTTTGCAATGATTTAGCCCTAGTGTTTTTGATGACTTCACAGGAGCACTCACCAAACTTCTCCAGACTGGCACTATGAGAGAGTATCAAAAAAAAATTGAGAAATTAGTCAAGCACACAGAAGGATTGTTTGATGCATTCTGCAGGATTTGTTTTTTCAATGGTCTGAAGGATACAATCTAATCTGAGGTTAAAATGTTATGTCCCAACAAAACAATGGAAATCCTAAGGTTGGCTAAGTTGGCCGAGGATAATATCAGAGCTCAACAATGCTCCAAATCAAATTTTGTTCCATTCAGAAATATGGTTTCCCAAAGACCTCAATCCCGCTAGCTCCTAGAACCACTCCTATCAAGAATTTTTCTGGAGTCAATATGTGGGAATGTAGGGGAAAAGGGATTTTTTATAATTTTGATGAGAAGTTCACCTGAGGACATCAATGTGCTAAGAAAAATCCCTATCTCTTGGATGTGTCTTCTCCTCCTGCACTAGAAATTTGTGCAGCTGCTCAATATCTAGTAGATGATCAGGTCAACATTTAATAGCCTCCTATTGACCCTCCTTCTCATGACGACCACCCATATATATCTCTCCATGCATTAGCTAGAGTCACCACCCCACAAACCATGCAGGTCAATGGTTTCTTCAAGAAGATCCCTCTTACAATACTCATTGATTCTAGTAGAATGCATAACTTCATTGACCCTCATATCACCAAATAGGTTGATTGTTTTGTCTATCCTTGCTCCATCTTTAAATTCATGGTTTCCAATGGGGGCACTTTACCTTGCAAGGGAAAGTGTCACAATGTGTGTATCTCTATGGGAGATTATACCTTGTGCTCTAAAATGTTTTCCATGCCATTAGAAGGATGTGATGTGATTTTGGACGCTCTATGGTTACGCACACTTGGACCCATCTTATTGGATTTTGCTAAACTGTGGATGTAGTTTTTCGTCAATGGGAAAAAATCACATTGAATGGCTTACAACCAAGGTCTCTTGGCATCATTAGTTCACGTCGCATGGAAATTATCCTTAAGAAGAATTCACATGGTGTCATCCATCAGCTCCATTCCATTCAGATGCAACCATTAGCGATCTCCACTACTTCCTTAGATCTACAACAAATTTTGGATCGATATGCATGTGTCTTTGCTGAACCAATGGAATTTCCACCTTCAAGACCAGGAGACCATCATATTTTGCTCCTTCTTGGACACATCCCTCCCAACATCGGGCCCATCCCTACACGGGTTTGGACAGATATATCAATGGATTTAATTGAAGGAATCCCTACATCTAGAGGGAAGATAATGATCTTGGTTGATGTTGATCGCCTCTCCACATATAGTCATTTTTGTGACCTCGGGCATCCTTATGTCGTCTCCTCACTCGCACAGATTTTCATGGACCAGATCTTCTGCGATGCAACTTTCAGAAGTCATTTTTTTCCAAAACTATTTTTCCATACTGGCACCAAAATGAATATGAGTTCAAGGTATCACCCACAAACAAATGGTCAAACTAAAGTTATCAACAAATTTTTGGAAACTTATCTTCGTTTCTTCACCTTTGAACAACAACATCATTGGGAAAAGTGGTTCCTTCTTGCTGAATGGTGGTACAATACCTCCTACCATACTGCATCTAAAAGGAATCCATATGAAGCAGTTTATGGTCAGGCCCTACCAGTGCTCCTTCCATACCCCCACAGCAATTCACCAGTTTAGGAAGTTAACACAGTTCTCCAAAATTGAGATGAGATTCTTGAAATTTTACAGGACAATCTTCACATGGAAAGAAAACAAATGAAACACCAAATCGGTCGCCACCATTCTGAGCACACTTTTCAATTTCGTGATATGGTTTTTAATTTGTTGTAGCCTTAACAAGCAATCCTTCCTAAAACTCAAAGGGAGTCATAAGCTGGCTCCAACGTTCTATGGAACATATAAGTTTTGTCAGAAGCTTGGGTCCATTGCTTATAAATTGGAACTTCCTCCTTCTTCTCATGGTCACCCAGTATTTCATGTCTCTTGTTTCAAGAAAGTTATTTGCAACAACATCAGAGAACAAACTATTTTACTCGAAATGGAGAAGGAAGGATCCATAATTTTCAATCTAGTGGCCATCCTCAATAGGAGCACTCTTCAATTTTTCTCTCGATCCATCGCAGAGGTATTAATTTAGTGGCACGACATGCAACCAGAGGATGCTACATGAGAAACACTCATTGAGATTCAACAACAGTTTCCACATCTAAAGATTTGAGGAAAAATCTTTTTTAAGAGGGAGGGGATGTTAAGAACCCATGTCAAGCCTCCTCTTTATTTTCTTAGTATATTGTGTCGGACACATATGCTTTGTAATTCATCCTGTTAGTATGTTGTATTATCCCACATTCATGAGGAGTAATAGTTGTTAAGTTGTCCAATTAGTATGTTGCATTATCCCACATTCATGGGGAGTAATAGTTGCTTGGATTAGACTTAGTATATAAGTAAGTGTTGAGACCAATGAAGGTATCCAAGAGTTATTTTGTATTGAGATTTCTCAAAGGAGGATTCCCCCTCGAAGTGGCTTACGATCAATAAAATATCTTTTGTGCTTCCCTATTTTTGTTATATCGTGCATTCTCATTGTTTGTTGCATGAGGTTCTTCATAATTCTTTAATGAGAATATTCATGATTAGTTTAGAAGTAAATGCAAGGTCATGAGATGAGGGGTTTCCCGCAGGGATTTTATCCTCCCTTAAATTCTTTCATACAACGTTTCATGAACATTTCAAATATCAATATCCTTCTTTGTTGTTACTTCAATATTTTTGCACACATGATAAAGAGTTCATTGAAAATTTGAAAGACATAGGCGCTGATGATTAGTATATGGATGACGAAGTTTTAGAAATATTACACTAATAGTCAGCTCAAAAATAAAGACAAACCAGTTTCCATGATATGCAAGAAAATTCCCAACAGTTGTTATTGTTTTCCTTGACTGAAGTTGACATGATCCAAAGCTCTTTCTGAATAACAAACTACCACCCCTGAAATGTATCCTAAATAAGGAATGGATTAGAAGTTAATTAAAATGTAATTAGCATAGTTAATCACTTAAGGGAATTCCATCGAAAATCTTTTCCGACTCAATGTGAACCCATGTGAGGTAAACTGGTGTGGTTAACAATTTTGCACGGATAACGATGTGTGGTTAGGTAAAAATTTTGAATTTTTTATGCACGGTAGTAAGCATCAGCGGATTTTTTTACCCATTTCAATTTTACCCAAAACCTCCATCAGCGGATGTTTTGACCCATTTCGATTTTTCCCAAAACCTCCATTAGCGGATTTTTTGACCCATTTTGATTTTACCCAGAACCTCCATCAGCGGATTTTTTGACCCATTTCGATTTTACCCAAAACCTCCATTAGTGTATTTTTTACCCATTTCAATTTTACCCAGAACCTCTGATCAAACTAGGTCATCTACCATGTTTGACCTCACTCACAAGCCCTGTAAGATAACCCTGTGAACAAACCAGGTCCCTTCTTGAGAAAAACTAGCAAGATAACCCTGTGAACCATAGGTTGGTGGATCCCCTACATAAAGAATAATCACTGATCAAATCAGATCGGACGGGATTCCATATCAGACCAATTTGGATTGCATGGAAATTTTCTGAACAAAGGGTATAATGTTTTTTTTCAGATATGGTTGTATTTCTGTCTATGATTCATTTAATGAATGTAATTGCTGAAAATCCATTTTTTTCATTTATATAGTTTTATAAGGCTTGTATCATTTATTTTTTAATTTATTTTGTACAATCTCAGATCACATGGGATGCGATACCAGATCAAACCAGATCAGATTGCATCAAAATTTCTAACCAAATACAATGTATGATGGTGCAAGATAAGTTTGTAAGTTTGCCACTATCATTTGTATTTCTATTTGAGATTCTTCATTTTTATATTTTTATAAGGTTTGTAACGTTCCTTTTCTAATTTCCATTGTACATTTTTTTTTCTAACCAGTCTGGCTATAACAGTTATTTACCAGATACTGTATATGCACAGTAATCAATTTTTCTCGTAGTTTTTTTATGCATAAATATTATAGGACTCGGAAGATTTTATTTTGTTGTGTATGCAACGCCATAACCCTGGTTACAAGGAGAAAATAAATTAATGGTTCTTACCAAAGGTTAGTGTAGCATTTATATTGTGCCTATAGAGATAGATTTTTTTTTCATTATTTATTTCTTATTTAGAGATCCCATGTGTAACCTGTGTGGCCCCTTTGGGCATCTTGTCATGATTGCAGATTATAAATATTCATAAATTTAATCATGTTTAGTACATACCCTAATCCATTGCCACATAAAGAATGGAATTTGTTTTCTCCATAAGTTGTGGAAGAAGCATTCCGAATACTTGCAGAAGAGGATGCTATACAAGAAAAACAACGACAAATGAAGCAACAATTATCTAAACAACGAAGTAAGTCACGACAATTATGTAAAATTGTTAAAATTATTGTTGGAGTGATGATGAAATAGAGTCTAGTGGTAATGATGCTTAGGTCCATCTTAACAATATGAAAATACCTTATCAACTCCGTTATCGCTCATCTATGCAGTGTGTTAGGGGAAAATATCCAAAATTTGATACGGTTTCCCTTCTTAAAGAAGAAAGTGGTTTAGAAGAGATCCTTCTCTGCAAAGTTATTAATGAGTCCCATACATGAAATGTAGAGTTGACAAACTTCGGTCCTTGTGAGAATGATCCAATTCTTTACACTATTGGTACTAGTGGCACATGGACACGTAGTATAGATGATGTTTTTCCTATTCTAATGGTGTACACAGATGATAGTGGAAAATGTATGTTGCACCATATTTCATTATCTGAAATATAATCACAGTTATATTCAAGGTCATATGAATATCGTTCCACTATGGTCATCAAGCGATGGTTTTACATTGGATCTAGGTCAGATGTGAATCCCTTATTGGGAGATGATCGTTTTATCAAGTTTGGAAGAAAGAAATTCATTCAAATGGATGGAATTTTGGTGCACATCACAAATCCATTTTATTTTACAATAAAGGAAGGCATGTATTTCCGTATTTATTATGAAACTTTTCCTGGTATTTCCGAAGAAGAGTCATTGAAAATTCCATATCCTATGGAAGTGTTGAATTGTTTAGTAGATGTTTCTTTTGGTGGAACATTCTGTTGGATAAGAATTTTTTAATGTGATTTGGATGTTATTGGTATAGGCCACCATATTCCCCAAGGTGTGAATTTACATCCACATGAGGTGTTTTATACAAAACAAGGTTTATTGATATCAACTAAAATCATTGATGCTGAGTATACATGTATCTTTTAATTCATATTTTTCAGTTTATATCACAATTTTTTTTCACCCAAAAAAGAACCCAGTTTCTTTCTATTCATGTTTATGCACCTTATGTTACAGAAAACATAAGGTGCATAAGTTCCAAATAAAACTACCAGCTAGACTCTGTAGAGACTCTTTGTAACAATCATTAGTTGTATTTTCTACTGGATAGAATGGATTCCACATCAAATCATCAGTACATATTGATCACTATGCCTTATTGACTGAGACAAAAAAAAATATTAAAAGTTGGAAATGTACTAAACTGGGTAGAGTACACATATGTAAAAGTATTCAGATAGTATCTAATGCACAAATGACTATATACTAATTACAATGGATAGAACCTTTATCCACTAATGTGGAATCTAGAAATTCCTCAAAATAAAGTGCACCCTCTTCCAGACCAATAGTTTTCTTTGATAGCAAATATGCATGTGTGTTGAGTTCCTTATGAATATGAAAAAAAGATAAATACTGAAAATTGCTCCCAACATTTGTTAATCTTTGTTTCCACTGATCCATATTTGTAACCTGTAACATTGATTTCCCCGCCAACTAGTCGGAGATGCATTTTGAATATCCATAAACCCGAAGTAATGTGATCCTATTAAAGTTAGTAACAAATAGTAAAGCCCAACTGGTTATTAGTTCAACTCTAGTGTTTGATCCTCTTCCGCATCCTAACCAAACACAAAAAAGCTGATTTCCTAGGAATCTGATATAAATTCCTCCCCCACATTCACCAAGTTGAGAAACTAATGTTATCTTTATAGTAACTAATGTTATTTTTATTTTTATTGCAAGAATTGTTGATGTTTTCTTTACTATGAGATCTATCAAAAGGTGGGGCAAGAGCACTCGAAAGGGAGAATATTTATTTTTATTGTTTTATTGCTATGAAAGATGATAAGCACACCACTTTCCAACTTCTTGCAACAAAGGGTGATGATGAAGTTGTGACTTCCAGATTAGTTGCCTCTATAGAATATAGAACTCACAATGCATTACCATCATGTATTGGAGTATCGTAGCCACATCGAATCGATCGTCACAATATCCATATTCTTTCCTACAAAATCTTCAACCACATAAGGTCTCATAACATGATACATAGTGAATTGTTTGTAGAAATTCCTTGTTCAGATGAAATTTTCATGGTTACTTTTGAAATTATTGCAATTCATGTCGTACCTCCTAGGATTGTGAAGAAATACAGCTCACGAGATTTTACCTATAATCCTATGCAAATATTAAGAAGGTTGTTTTCTATACATGTCCAACCTTTCCTGATATATATCATCTATCTTCCAGCTCAAGGAATGATAGTAAACCTGTTGGAAAATGGAGAATGGGACCAACATTTAGATTTTGGTATTTGTATAATAGCTTATAGCCTCGTGTGCAGGTGCACTTTTCATGGGATTCACACCAATGGGATCCTGTACATCATTGTTATGGATTGGGGATGAGCACTGGTGCAACCCATTTGGAGATGTAAACATTATACCTATCATAAATATGGTGGATTCTGTATGAGAGATATGTGGTGTAATATCTATGGTGAAATGTTTGAACTTTGTAATTTGAAGTTTTTATAAGTAAATATAAATCTGAATCTAGGGAAATCCAAAAAGTCTTCTTTGCGTGCTTGCTGAGATTGTTAGTGATTCAGTCCTGACTGTGCACTTTGATTTTGTATCCTTGTAGTATTATATGTTGATCCTGCAAGGATGCATCACATGACATATTGGTGTTGTGTTATCAATGGTTTTTGTTTTCCAAGGAAAAAATATTTATCTTTGATATTTCAAAGTTTGAAATCAAAATATACATTTTTTAGCCTATGGGATCTTGAAAAGATACATATGTTCTATCTTCAAACTATCCTAATAGCTATTTATCCTAGTCTTCCCTGATCAACAAAATATTTGGTGAATTATGTATGATAGATCTGTGGTGTAAAATGTATGCTGAAATATGTTTTTTTTTCTAGGAAAAAAATCATACTTATCATTTCAGAGCAAAAATAGCATACATTCTATATCATCCTCCCCTTTATTGCCTTAGTAAAGATTATCTTTTTCAATAACTGATAGATAACATTTATCCTATTTACCAGCTTCCAAGCCTAAATATGTCAACAAGGATCACTGACCAAAGTATACATAATCATTCATTTAGTTTCAGAATAGGCTACTGAAAGAGGTTTTTGCCGAAAATGATTATGCATTCCTAGCTTGCATTTTTATGCTTATGGCTTGAATTTTACACCAAGTTTCCATAACAGTAAAAAAAGGTTAAAATTGCACCTTTCATAGATCAACTGTGAGCATATGAGTTTAGGTTACATAAAATTAATACAAGGATAGTCTTCTCAATATATCTATCCATCAAATTTCCAAAACCACTTACTAGAAACATTTAATAGGAGGGTTTGGCTTGCATTTTTATTAATCTAGGTGGATATCTCATAAATACAAGACAACCATGTAGTGTTTATGCACAACATGCATTTTATGAACCTAAATTGAAAAAATAAATGTATTATAATGTGGAAAATAGTAAAACATACAATTTCCAACTAAAATCACTCAAAAATACCCAATACTTAGGGTTGGGCGGGCATTTCTCTGATCTGGGTAAAGCTGTGTTGAAAACACAAAAGTTGTCATTTTGTCAATTTAACTCTGGACAAATGAAACATAATTTAAAAAAACTTAAAGAGGGTGTTGTCAAAAATATATCTATATTCAACCCCATGGTGTTAGTTTCAACTGATGAAAATTGTACGGACTGTGGCATGCATTTTCCTAAGCCCATTTTTGAATATTTACACACTGTTATTTACATAACTTAGAATTTCATTCATTAAGTTTGAATTTGTCCAAGATTCTTGCAATTTTAGTCATTCATGTTCAATTCAACTACTATACATTCCTATCTTGCATTTTTATGCCTATGGCTTGCATTTTACACCAAGTGTCCATAACAGTGAAAAAAGGTTAAAATTGCACCTTTCATAGGTCGAGTGTGAGCATATGAGGTTAGGTTATATAAAATTAACACAAGGATATTCTTCTCAATATATCTAGCCATCCAATTTTCAAAACCATTTACTATAAACATTTAATAGGAGGGTTTGGCTTGCATTTTTATTAATGTGGGTGGATATTTCATAAATACAGGACAACCATGTAGTGGTTTTGCACAACAGGAACTTTATGAACCCAAATTGAAAAAATAAATGTGTAATAATGTGTAAAATAATAAAACATACCACTTCCAACTAAACTCGCTCAAAAATACCCAATACTTAGGGTTGGGTGGGCATTTCTCTGATTTGGGTAAAACTAGGTTGAAAACACAAAAGTTGTCATTTTGTCAATTTAACTCTAGACAAATGAAACAAAAATTAAAAAAACTGAAAGAATTTTTTTTCAAAAATATATCTGTCTTCAACCCCATGGTGTTAGTTTCAATTGATGAAAATTGTAGGGAGTGTGGCGTCCATTTTCCTAAGCTTATTTTTGAATATTTACACACTGTTGTTTACGTCACAACTTAGAATTTCAGTCATTAAGTTTAAATTTGTCCAAGATACTTGCAATTTTAGTCATTCATGTTCAATTTAACTGCTATGTATTCCTAGCTTGCATTTTTATGCTTATGGCTTGCATTTTATACCAAGTGTCCATAACAGTAAAAAAAGGTTAAAATTGCACCTTTCATAGGTCGATTGTGAGCATATGAGGTTAGGTTATATAAAATCAACACAATGATAGTCTTCTCAATATATCTAGCCATCCACTTTGCAAAACCATTTACTATAAACATTTAATAAGAGGGTTTGGCTTGCATTTTTATTACTGCAGGTGGATATTTCATAAATACAAGACATCCATGTAGTGTTTTTGCACAATAGGCACTTTCTGAACCCAAATTGAAAAAATAAATGTATAATCATGTGGAAAATATTAAAACATACCATTTCCAACTAAAATCACTCAAAAATACCCAATACTTAGGGTTGGGCGGGCATTTCTCTGATCTGGGTAAAACTGGATTGAAAACACAAAAGTTGTCATTTTGTCAATTTAACTTTGGACAAATGAAACATAATTTAAAAAAAACTGAAAGACATTTTAGTCAAAAATATATCTATCTTCAACCCCATCGTGTTAGTTTTAACTTATGAAAATTGTATGGACTATGGGGTGCATTTTCTTAAGCCCATTTTTTAATATTTACACACTTTTTTTACGTAACAACTTAGAATTTCAATCATTAAGTTTGAATTTGTCCAAGATACTTGTAATTTTAGTCATTGATGTTCAATTTAACTGCTATGCATTCCTAGCTTGAACTTTTATTCTTATGGCTTGCATTTTACACCAAGTGTCCATAACAGTAAAAAAGGTTAAAATTGCACCTTTCATAGGTCGACTGTGATCATACGAGGTTAGGTTATATAAAATTAATGGAAGGATAGTCTTCTCAATATATCTAGCCATCCAATTTCCAAAACCATTTACTATAAACATTTAATAGGAGGCTTTGGCTTGCATTTTTATTAATGTAGGTGGATATTTCATAAATACAAGACAACCATGTAGTGTTTTTGCACAACCGACACTTTCTGAACCCAAATTCAAAAAATAAATGTATAATAATGTGGATGAGGACTGGTGCAACCCATTTGGAGATGTAAACATTATACCTATCATAAATATGGTGAATTTTGTATTAGAGATATGTGGTGTAATATCTATGGTGAAATGTTTGAACTTTGTAATTTGAAGTTTTTATAAGTAAATATAAATCTAAATCTGGGGAAATCCAAATAGTCTTCTTTGTGTGCTTGCTGAGATTGTTAGTGATTCAGTCCTGACTGTGCACTCTGATTTTGTATCCTTGTATTATTGTATGCTGATCCTGCAGGGATGCATCACATGAGATATTGGTGTTGTGTTATCAATGGTTTTTGTTTTCCAAGGAAAAAATCTTTATCTTTGATATTTCAAAGTTTGAAATCAAAATATACATTTTTTAGCGTATGGGATCTTGAAAAGATACATATGATTTGTCTTCAAACTATCCTAATAGCTATTTATCCTAGTCTTCCATAATTAACAAAATATTTGGTGAATTTTGTATGACATATCTGTGGTGTAACATGTATGGTGAAATATGTTTTTTTTTTCTAGGAAAAAAATCATACTTACCATTTCAGAGCAGAAATAGCATACATTCTATATCATCCTCTCCTTTAATGCCCCAGTAAAGATTTGTTAGAATAATCAACCCATCGTTAGCTACCTTAGACATTGAT
>LPNX010512102.1:606714-618173 GCA_001517045.1 Pseudotsuga menziesii | reverse complement strand
TAAAAGTGAAACAAGCAGAAAACTTGTAAAAATAAACTTGTTGAGGTCAAAATAAAACTAGTTTTGGCAATAACAAGTTGGCAACATCAACATAAAAAGGTCGTGGCCTGATCCTGAAGCTAGTAAGCTTTGCAAGAATCAGAATTCTAATCCTAGCTCTAAAGTAGATTTATCTCTTTAAACAAAAGAAGTGTGATTTACAAACTAGGAACAAAGAACCTGTTATATACTCAATCTTAGAAAAGCCCAAGGTCAAAAGAGAATGAACTTCACAGTTGGCGAAAGATTGATCAGCATATTGAACAAGCTATGGACAAATTTGCAACAATAACAAGCGATTAGCTTAAAGAATCTGATTAATAATCCTGAATAGGTAGGTTTTGGAATATAGGTTGGATATCTAAAATTCAGATTTGTTGAGCAGATTTTTCTAACAATAACTTAACTACAGTTTCAAAATTTCCTGCTAACTATTTTGAACTGAAATTGTTAGTAATTTCCTAACAAAATCTTGAACATTATCCTAAACTGTAGTTGACACTTGAACAAATAATATGACTATGAAATCCCTACTTAAAACCAATGTCAGACTATGAATCTGAGAATGATTAACAGTAAAACCTATCTTTGAAATTCTGCATAATCCTGGTATATTCATGAATCACCCTCTATTAGCTCTAGCCTCTTACACAGCTGGGATTGCTTCAAAATATATTTTCTGTCAGAAGCTCTTAAGAGTTAGTCATTTTTGTGATCCCTAAAATAATGCTAGCTTCATGCTTGTATCCATTTAGCTGTTGATGTTGATGTGTTGGTCTGTTGTTGAGTGAAAGCCATGCTTTTCTACTATGTTGTCCCAATATTTGGTGAAGGAATTTGGACTGTTTCATGTCTGTTCTCTTTTTGGTCTGTTATTCATTTTTTAAGGGAGAGTAGTTGTTTTGATTCCCTGTAGCCTATGATGCATGCAATTTTTGTTGTTTTGTGTTTGAGAAAATTTCTATTTTTAAGTATACTGCAGAAAGTGGCATGACCATGTGAGGGAGGAACAAAAAGATGGGGACTGGCTATTTAGATTTACAGAATCTGTGGCTTATACCATATGCATCCAAAACATATCCATGATATATCAAAATTGAAATGGATTTCCATTTATTCTATCTATGGAACAGAGGACTTTAGAATGCATTTCTAAATTTAAAATGTACATAATATCAAGCACTTTATCAAGTGTATATAGTATAGTCTGCGGTATAAATTGTATCCATTCAAAATATAGCTATGAGATACCAAAACCATGATGGATTACCATTGCTCTATCTATAGAACTGAAATGTATTTTTTAAATTTTGAATTAAAGTTTCCTTTGACTATTAATGGAAACAATATTTACAGGGCTTTAATACAAAAGGTAGGCTGCACAAGCATCCTCCTCAAACCAAGAGTATCCAAAATCAAAAGTGTGGGATGGCTTAATCTAAAACACCCACAATCATAGAATCAAGAGCAACTATTCATATGACATAACATTAAAAGGCACAAGCCTGAGCATAGCAATACTAGAAAGCAACCATGCCATCTGCAGGAGGAGGCTGCTTATGGTTGTTTGGGGCAAGGCTCCATCCAAAAACTAGGGGTTTGGCATCATCAAGCTGCACAGGTCTCCACCCAGAGGCTTAGGCCCTTCTGAGATGGTCGGGGACAGGGTCAAGAACTATTTGTTGTTGCACTGCAGGGCTGGGGTCTAGCTCCTTTTGTGCTTGCATCTCTTGCATAGTATTTCTTAATTGTAAATGTATAGAATATCAAACACAATGAAGTAATTGTTTTACAAATTGAAATGTTGTCTTTTCTTCACAAATACATAAACTTGTTTGGAATAAATACATAATAGGTTTTCTTGTACTGTAATCATATCTTATCAACTATACTGTGTGGAATCATGTTCATGGTGTGGAGTATGTCTACAAGCTAGAGATAGATTAATCTTATTTGCAGAATTTTTTGGTAGCTTCTAGTTTGGGTCTAGAGGATGTATGTTTGGGTCACTATTTTGATCTAATATTGTTGATTGGGTTGTTGTCATGGATTTTAACATGGTGGAATGGGGAGATAGATGTAGCGGCTTCGGTGTAGTGATCAATGGTGTAGAAAAGTAGGCATGGTGTCTATTTAATGATTCAATCTAGATATTTGATTCCAATTGGAAGAAAAAGGGTCTTGACTATGGCATCTGGTTCACTTGGACCAACTATAGACAGGGGTGTGATCAGGTGTAGGCTTGATTGGATTGATTCTACAAACCTCGAAAATATGTCTTTTTAAGCAAACTTTGCCTTGTGGATGTGTTGATGGTGTAATAGGTTTGGATCACATTCCAATTTAGTTTGTGATTTCTTTGGGCTATGTAGTGGATACATCTGCTTCTTCATTGTTAAAAGACTTCAGTATATTGAAAGACTTAATATCATAAAATTAACCACCTTGTTTTCAGAGCAGCAGTCGAGAAGTTAATCATGTATTTAGCAAAATCACAACCAACTAGGATTAAGGTAGGCAACTCAAAATGCCTTGTGATTCTCCACAATTGAGACTAATGCTTTGAGTAGGCTTAAATGCATCTATATATAACTTTAGATAAGATAAGAAAAGATAAGATAATTTACTAATGTCAAATCACCAATGAATGATCACAAAGTTGGTCAAGGGACTCAAAAGTACAGCCAATGTGAATACAGATTTATCACTCAAATTAAAATTGAACTTCTATAAAGTGCCTAAAGCATCTTCAAAAATGTATATATCTAAAATAAAAAGAATCACTAAATAGTAAATAGCATCATAAAGTATATGAATATATTCAACTTTAAAGTGTATCCCTGTAACAAATGCAACTACATGCTTCTATTGTGTGGTTATCCCTGTATCACTGTAACCTAGAACTGAAAATGTTATATCATTTTCAGGAGGAGATCCCATATTAGATCTAACTGTGAATACATAAGAAGGTGCAGGGCACTTGTACAACAACTAACTCAGAAACCTACAGATGTGAGAAAGAGATAAACAAGTATATAAATGATGAGATAAGATAATTTTATTGTGTTCAACAATGACCACAAAAATAGGTCAATAGGACTGAAAAACTTGAGAAGCACATCCAGGAACTTAAAGTGCAATATGGGAGTGGAATATCAACTCCTGGAATGATGCTAAAATAAAAATTAAAAAAAACTCATAACTGAGAGCTAATCAGATTGCTAACAAAGCAAAAAAGGAAGCATAAGAAGTAAACTTTCTAGTTAAAACGGATAGGCTACTAGTACATAAATTCCTCAATGAATATATGAGGTGGTTTAAAGAATTTTACAATAACTTCAAATGTTAGCAAAATCAATATCCAACTAGTATTGACCCAGATAAGAATATCTCCAATCACAACAGGAATCTCTCCTTTTCCTACAGTCCTTCCACAGATAATAAATTTAAAAAATAGACAAACTAGAAAGTAATGGCTCTTCTAATGTGGGGCAGCCTTTTCTTTCTAAGTAATGCACTCACTGAACCAAAAGTTCTTTATCTGTAGGGATAACTTCCCCAGTGAACCAACATCCACTTATGGAATGGATCTGTACCTCTACCGAGTAGGTCTCTTCCGTAAGGGGCGTGAACCTTGAGAACTTATCTCTATAGATTTGACAAGTAGACAATACCTGCCAACTAGTAAATAACACGGGCAGTATTCTCCTCAGTCATTAAACTCAATAAGAACTGAACAAAGGCTATATATAAGTACATAGAACAGAAACAAAAGAGGCCATTAAAAAAGTATTAAAACGTTGTGACTGTAAATAAGTTCTTCAATACAAGGTTTTAATTTTTCACTCTAGGTTCTTAACCATGTAGAATCTTATTTAGCAAAGTATCTCCATAAAAGTTGAACTTCGCTCTTGATGGGTAGCATCAGATAAATATATCATTTGAATGCAAATGCATCATGATGCAAACCATTACAGACTGAAAATAAATTCTAAACAATTCTACTGTAAATAAGCCTTCTTTCACAATAAGTCCAAAAAAGTGGTAAAAGCAGCAACGGTATCTAATTTCTTTTGAGTACAAACACCAGAAGCTGAGAAATCCCAATATATGACCAGCTTCAACTAACATTAACCTGATAGCTTACAAAATAGACCTACAATTCTCATCTAACTCTAAAATCTGAAGTAGTTGAATCATTTCACTCTTGGTTTTCAGGTGCACTGCAACTTCAAGAAATAATAATTTCACATACAAGGCTGGGATACAAGAACAGCTTTGACGAACATTAACCTGATAGATTATAAAATAGACCTACAATTCTAATCTAACTCAAAAATCTGAAATAGTAGTTGATCCACTCCACTCTTGTTTTCAGGTGTACTGCAACTTCGAGAAGTATTGATTTGACATATTGGGGTTGCACCGTGGGACTCTAAGCATAGTTTAAACAAGCTGAAAATTAATTTTTTCAGTTCTATGATAGTCTTCAAGTCCACATTCACAAATATAACAGACTACAATTACAAGGATGAAACTGCACTATTAGCAATTTCAAGTATTAATAAGTAGAATTTACAAATATGTCGCCATGCTACTGGTTAAAACTACCTAAAAAATCAAAACAGATGGAATACAACACTTCTAACACACCGTAAGCATCGAAAAGGGAAAGTAAAAAAATATAAAATTTAAAAAATATATATCATGGGCAGAAAGCACTCAATGCTGAACGAGATAGGATATTAGAATTAATTGGCCTATCTAGCTTTTGCAATAACTGTCCAACTAAAGGACAATAAAGTTGTATTACATCAGAATAAATAAGATTGGTTAAGATGAAAAAGATGTTAAATATCATCCAAGATAAAATACCACCCTCCCTCGTGGTCTATTCATCTCAGTAAGTTTTAAAATGAATTTTCTGGCATAACCCTAGTCTTGTTCAAAATCTGGCCTAAGGTTAGTTCATGAGACAATCTATGAAATTTGGAAAAAGAATATATCCTGGCTGAATTCTATCAATGTAGAATATGTTGACATGACAGGCCATGAAACATTTATATGGCCTCGTGCACCCCATTACTCATGAGCATACTCTGGATTGACATTTGACAGGAATTTTTTGTTACACCTAGGACTGGTATCTATTCTAATTGTCAAGCTTCTCAGAAAGAAACATAGCATTACTAGGTTTGGTTTGTTGTATTGATACTTGAACTGTATTTATCCAGGATCAGCCCCCAAAATCACCAAGGCACCGTCGAGGCAACACTTAAATTGCTTTAAAGAGATTATGGACCACCATTACCTGTGCAAACGTTTAGACCTAAAGGACCCCCAGTTCGGACAGGAACTCTACCAGGAACCAATGTAATGGGTGCAGGTTTGATTTCTTAACTATAGTCTCGGTTGCCCCTTTAATATGGATCTAGTGCCAATTTCTACATTTCTTTCAATTTGTACTATGCTGGTCTTTAGCACATCTAGGTTATGTATTTGGGTTTGGGCCCTATGCGAATTCCTATCACATGACATTTTTATAAATGGTTCTAAGTCATGTACAAGCTATGCGATTGCTAAATAGCCCATGCTTTGCAGTAACCTATGAACTTCAATCGCTTGAATGTGTCCATTAGGGCCATTCTTACATGATGATATGCTAAAAGTAGCCTAAAACCCAATCTAGAGGCATCTCACCCAACCCTCAACTGCACCTAAGGGATGAAAAGGAAAGTGCAGAGGTCACGCATCTAGAAACCAATTACAATTACAAACTCAAGACCAACTACCAGTGGATACATCATATGGGTAGTCACCAAATTTCCTAGACAGGGCATTTGGTCAAGTTTCAACCCATGGTCCTTATAACAAAGATGATCGGTTGGAAGTAAATTGAAGGCTCTGGCATGCTGAACGGAGATTAGTATCCACATGAATGTTATTATACTACTGACATTGAGAACATGGGTACCTAACAAACATCGAGTTAAATTGAATCCCTGAAACTGGTTAGCCCAAAATCAAAAGTCATTATTACATTATCAATGTCAATGTCACATAGTCATTCAATTGCAGAGAGTATATAAAGCCTTAATATTCTGAGGCAAAACATGAACATCCCTACACTGATGGGATTGGATTCATATTTCCTGTGGGACTAGGGCATACAATGGTCACCTCTGTCAATGACAGAAAATAAAACATACATTCAACATTCAAAAAGCAGTTCAACAACACCATGGATGAGAACATACAAAAAACAAAACTACCAGTTACAGATTCATTAGCATATCATACCTGAAACAAACGATCACTCTATTCTCTCTTCTTCCAAAGCTTCATAGGTTTCTCATCCTCCTGAATGTTATCAAAACAGATTCCACTCACAGACTTTCTACTGCAAACAAGCTAGAGTTTCTTTGTCCAAAACATAGGAGACCCGGAACAACAAACAACGACACATAGCTCCATGGTAGGCCTAGCAACACTCCAAGATCTTCGCTCAGCTTTTCCTCCTCCCAAGAACAGAGATCCCACCAATCCCGTAGAGAAAATCCATCCTCCATTCAAAGGTATCATTCAATATTTGCAGCTTTCCACTGACCAACAAAACATCCTTATCATAAGCTTCAAATATCACATATCCTCCTATGCGAACACTGTCTGTACTGACATAAGTAACTTCTGTAGATTTCTTATAAACCTTGTCCCTACACAGAAAGGAAGAAGCAGTCTCAGAAGGAGCAATGCGTTCGCCATTCACTTCGAATCTGGCAGTAAAATCTGTGGGAGTGTGGCGGAGGGTTAAAAACTGCAAAGAAGTTTTAAGTGGGAATAAGCTCAACCGCATACAAAATACTCTAGATCTAGCCATTGATCTGAAGTAATGAGTTACATCATTGTCATTCACCCCCCCATATCATGACCTGTCGCTATGCTTCCCGTCATCTAAACCCAAATCCCAGAAATCTCTTGGTCTATAAAAGCGAACAAATTTAATGGTGATGGCCCTCCCAAAAATCCACGAGCAAAATACCGGTTGATATTTCAGGGTTTCAGGGAGCAAAAAAATTCAATTCTCAACAACCACTTCTTGTTACTCGCAGATCTTATCAAGCCCAAAGATATAAAGGAACTAGCTGTCCATGAGCGTCAATTATTTCGATCGATATAGAGACTGTGGCAAGCCTCCTATCCCTGCCTCATTCGACTAAAAAGTGTTTTTAGTACAGATCACTGAGATTCATTTCGATCGATTCTGACCCTCTTTGGTGAAATATGCCTTTTTAATGAAAACTCAACTGCTTTTAATCTCCATTGAATGAACTAACTACGGGGCTGCACTCGCAAACTTATTACCCAGAAAATTCCATCATTTTCTTCTTCATTCACTCTAAGGACTCCCTCACTATCATGAGCTTCTTTCTTAGTGGGTTAGGGCCTTCTTTATTTAATATCGGACTACTTCCATGATGAATAAGCGTACAGTTAGAGCTAGCCTTCTGCCTACCAGACTACTATACGATCTACCTTGCAGGAAGATACCTCCTTTCGAATCCAGAAGCAAGGAAGCCCGGGAAGCTATCACTTTATTCAAGCAAGCATACCTCCTGCATGAAATCAAGACTTTATTACCCTTCATCGACAAGTTACCCTTACGGCACGGATGGGAGGGACTCTACTGTATTCCATAAAGAAGAAAGGGATTGATTCTCTAGCAATTGCCCTAAAAGGTGCAATAATATGCCAATAGGTTGAAGAGTTGGAGGATAAAAAAAAAACTGAAAATGGGAATTAAAACCTAGTTTGTGTAGACCTGGTGTTGTACCTTGAGGAAACCAACTACAAGTTTTGTAGGGAAGAGAAAAGAAGGGACAACGGTAAGAATCCCTGCTTGATGCTGGGCAATGTGCTGGGAAAATTGCAACAGTGGCTGGGATACTGGGTTAAAATTTAATGACCAGGGCATAAGAAGTATATAATTTGATGTGGCAAATGCAAATAACAACAACATGCATCGCATGCATACATCAAATAAGGGCAAACAAATGGGGATAAAAAATAGACTACCTTACCTTAGCGGGCCATGCCAGAAATCCCTTAACCTTGGCGAGCACAAGATCTTCGAGCCTCCATTGTCTGCAAGCAGCAGGAGCCTCCATTGTCCACAGGAAGCTATTTTGCCTCCTAATCTTTTAAATGTCTGGCATCCACTTGGTCTTTCTTTGTTTGGAATATTTTTATTAGTCCTTTATCTCACACATTCATCTTCAACATTTTTACACTAAAGCCTAGAATCAATTGAACCTAATTGGCAACATAACCACATTTGAAAGCATGAGATGGTTTCATATTTTACATTGGGTGAAAGTAAATCTTCATCCTTCAAGTTTTTAAACTTTGATGTCTCTACGTACTTTTTAGAAAAACCTATCGGCTTTTGGAGGTTGAGGGCTCATTGGTTATGGTTGTTGTATGTTCCAAATCTGTGAAATCATAAGTTTCACATTCTTTCCAACTGTTTATTTAATCTTTGAATTGCATTGAGCACCAGAACCAATTCATTTTTGAAAAATCACTGCTAAAACTGTTGACATTTTCAAGTTTGTTATGTCCATGTTAAATTAATTAGATCCTTGAAAAAAAAACTTCTCTCATGATATGGTTATAAATATTTTTCAAATTTTGATATAATGTATTCAATTTTTCAAAAAGCTAACGATTGAATTTGATATAATGTATCCAATATTCTTTCTTCTAAAAGCTAACGAGAATTACTTTATTACTTAATGGTTGTGTTACCTTTTTAGTTTTTGGTAATTTAGGTTGATTATTTTGATTAAAAGGTCTTTGCAAATTGTAAAACAAACTTATACAAAATACTGATGGATGTAATTTGCTTTTTGTGTTTTAATGTAACAGGGCAGTCGATAATCAGGTACGTCCGCACTTTAATATCCAAGTTTCCATACATATATTGGTTTAAATTAGCAATTGCCCCATAAGGTGCAAAGATACGTGGAAAGGAAAAAAACAAAAAGTAGAGTAAATATAATGGAGAGAAAAAACAAAAAGAAAATTAAAAATGAAATGAGATTGAAAATTTATTAAAAATGTATACACATAAAAAATAGTATAAATTAATGTTAACTATAATAACTTGGTATATATTGTACAAGTTAATCTTAAAGTACTTTAAAATATCAATGTCAAGGTATATCACAAGTTAGATTCATGGAAATCATTAGGAAGCAATTAATTTAAAGGATATAAAAAGTTGTGTACACTTATGTAATCAATATTAATCTTGAAATTAACATACTGAGGAACTGAATTTGAACCAAATAGATATTTGTATTAGTTTTTTTGGATTAGGATATAAGTTGTGTTAGGAAGCTAGAGGCACAAATGGAGGAGACCATTCAAAGGCATTGACCTAGTAAAATAATACAACATTGAAGTCTAGAACAAATTTTTAAGATAAGTGGAGAATGAAAACATTAGTTACAATAAATTTTATGTACAAAACTTCAAATATTAAAAATACATAATATCCATTAACTTTGGAAAATACTATAAAATCTATGCATGATTTCTTAATAAAAGTAGAATAAAATGTGATGAGACACTATAGGGAAAATAACTATAATCTAGAATGATGAACATCTCAATTTGTAATTGCATTTTTTTCATTAATAAAAATTTTGACACTTTCGTAGGTGTCATGTACATATAGTCATGGGTTTTGAACTTGGGTGGGGACAATGATAGCCTACTACCCCAACTACCAAGCCTACCAGAGGAACCCCTGTAATTGCATTTTATATGTACAAGAATCTTTCTAAATAGACTCAAATCCTTCTTAACAACAAAATATAGATATTGCAAGGTTGAAATGTTTTCTTAAAGTTAAAGCCATACATTTATCCTCTTCATAATGGAATTTTATTTATGGAAAGTAAACGACAATGTTAAAGTGACATGAACAAGCCACAAATCAACACATCATTTTCTAATGAACATTTTCTAAAGAGCACTCAATGAAAGAAATGAGCTCAATATAACATGATCTTCCCAATAGTTGATATATCTTGCATGCGTTATCGCTTTTGACCATGAAGGGTCAAACACTCATAATAAGGAAGGGATTGCATAAGCCATGTGTCTCCAATTCCATATATAGTAATAACTAGGTCAAACCAAACTATTGGATTATGTTTTGCAATGATCAAAGAGGGAATATGAGAGAGCATACTAATGTGGTTTATGTTGCATGGTGTAAGGGTGGTTCAATAAAAGTTTCTCTTACGTATTATGTTAATTCCTTTGCAATCTCTCAGTTTGACTTAAAAATTTTGTTTCAAAGTGTTGGCTTACTGGGCAGACCCGGGTTTACTATGTTTAACCAACAAAACCCCTAGCTCACTAGCCCTTTCAGCGACAGACCGCGAAGCGGCCTGAAGTCTCACCCGAAGTGATTCTAATGGGTTGGCCAAGGGCTCAAGCGTCTTGGACCAGGTTTTGCGGCACCCTACTTGCGACTTCGCAACTTTGCTAGCCACGAGGTCTCTTTCTCTGCACGTCGCGTGACCCTCTGCTCGCATCGCACGATCTCCTCGCCTCGTAGCTCTTCTAGCCGCGAGATCTCTCTCTTCCCGTCGCACAGTTCCCTTTCCACGTCGCACAAATTCCACCGACTCGCGATGACTCCAGCCTTATCGCATCTTCGTGCACTAGACAACATGCAACTTCTTCCCAACGCCAAGTCCTTAACCTACAGTATCGCGCACCGCAGCTCCTCTGTCGATGCGGTATCGCCTCCCTACGATATCCTACTCCCGCAGCTCAGCGCACTTAGCGTTTTTCATGTTGACTTGCAGGACTCAACATGATAGGATGTTTAACACTGCGACTAGTGATTGTTTCAAGCAAATCATAAATGGACCCGCATACAACATGTCAAAGACTTCAACTTATATCTATTCTTCTATATTACTGCGAATTGAATAACGCATTCATACATTAAACTGTAAGCAAAGTCTCATATACTAACTGTTGGACGCAACAAGTAAAAACAGCACATAACTCAATCACATAACACTCAATTTTAATGTGGTTCACCTCCAGGATGGAAGTTACATCCACAGAACTGTGTTTCTATTATAGCTTAGGGGAAGGTAAACACAGTTCTGCTGCACCGCATATGCAGCTTGAGATTTTCTCTCTTAGATCTCTTTTCTATCTCTATCTTGTCTCTCTTACATTATACTCTTCCCTCTCTATCGATTCCTACATATCGTTACATGCATGCTCTATGAGCCAGCTACTGGTTACAATAAGATACTACAGCTAATAATAGAACCAGAGCTTGGCTCTATACAATTGTCTAACTATCTAACCCACAAAATGACCAACAT
>LPNX010512102.1:519001-595727 GCA_001517045.1 Pseudotsuga menziesii | reverse complement strand
CAAGCATCACACCTATCCGCCAAAATGACTAAACTACATTACACGAATTCCTCATTTAATTGAAAATATAGATGGAAAACCCAACCAGCACAGAGTACCAGAACGAAATCGAATCATGCAAAACTGTGAAGTTTTTTGGAATGGAAAGCATGTGGAAGACTTGAGATTCGACCAAATTCTTGTTCCATGGGCAGGGCGAGATAGCGATCTAAATTTTGGTGACCTAGCATCAGTAGCACCACCAGCATAGGTATATCTTATATAGTATACAAGAGAGCAGCATCTAAGATAGAGATAGTAGAGGAATCAACAGTGGTAGAGCTCCTAGTTTACTTTGATCCATCCCCAAAATCCAGGCTTTGAACATCCTGGCCCGAGAATCAAGACACCCACGTTGCCAACTAGGCACCCTCAGAAGTCCTCATGGGCCATGAGAAGTCCTCATGGGAGGAATAATGTTAAATCCTCTCATGACCGAATTAAATCCTCTCATGGCCAAATTGGGGACGAACCAGAGGGACCAAAATGATACCCATAACCCTGAATCCATAGATTGATTTAGCGGAAGCCCCATTGGGAAATGGGTAGTTGTACATAGATCTATATTTGAAAAATACTTCATGTTTTACTTCACCTCCCTATGAAACTTCATAGGTTTTAATCTATATTTTAATTTGTATAATGTATAAGTAAATAATATGTGTGTATATTTAATTATATTAAATCACATAACATATGAACTATATATATTTATTTATATTAAATCTTTTAACATATGAACTATAGTAACATATTTATATTAATTATATGTTATTATTATATTTACATATTTTACCATTATTAAGGTGAAAGAAGTTTATATATCATAAGGGTGCTTATAAAATATTTACCTATTTTATAAATTCGGTTAAGTATTATATTTACATTTACTACAAGTATAGTATGGATGGACTATGAATGTATGGATTTTAACATAATTCCCTAAAATGAAGCATGTTTTGTTGGGAGAAAGAAAATTGGAACAATTTCAATATTATGTTTCCCTTGTGGTTTGAATTTTGTACTTTGGTGGGGTGTTTTAGAATAATCCCACTTGTTATGCATGTTGTAAATGGTAAACATATCCCATATGCTTTAAATGATGATGATGATGATGATGAACTAGATGGCAATGACAGTGATGATGTTTTTAATGAAGACGATGATGGAAATGATGATCATCATCATCATCATCGTCATCTTTGTCATTGTCATTATGATTATCACAATAGTCATCATCATCGGCATAATCATCATCCATATCACCTTGTCCTTGACATCATCATCTTAATTATTGACATTTTCATTAGTTATTCATCATTACCTTTGGCATAAGAAATAACATCTACCCAAAATATGTGATTAGTGGAAAAGGGTCATGGAGGACACACACGATTTATGCATGACAAATAACAACTTATTTTTAAGATGATCAACATCATCATTCTGATTGTACTCATCATCATTGTCATTGTCATCATCACCATCATCACCATTCATTGCATTGCCATCATAATCATCGGCAATGTCATCATTGTCATTATCCTCATCATCATCATCATCATCATCATAATCGTCATCATCATCATCATTGTCATCGTTCTCCTCATTATCAACAACATTATCATCATCATCATAACCATCCTCAATATCATAATCATTATCCTCATTTTCATCTTCAACATCTGGGTGTAAAACTAGATAAAAACATGGATGCAAACATGGATGCAACAAAAGTAGGCGTAAAAGTGGGCGCATAATGGGGTGCACCAAAAATGGATGCAAAAGGTGATGCAAAAGTGGATGCAAAAAATGATGCAATCATGGAAGCAAAACATGATGAAAAAAGTGGCGCAAAAGTGGATACAACCATGGATGTAAAATTGGATGCGAAAGTGGATGCAACAAAAGTAGATGCAAAAGTAGTCGTAATAGCCAACGCAAAACCCGATGCAAAAGTGGATGCAAAAATGGATGCAAAAAGGGATGCAATAACTGATGTAAAATTGGATGCAAAAAAAGATGCAAACGTAGATGCAAAAGTTGAAGCAAAAGTGGGTGTAAAAGTAAGCACAAAAATGGGTATGAATTGGGACGCAAAAAAAGTGGATGCAAACGTGGATTCAATAGTAGATGCAAAAAAAGACGTAAACATGGATGCAAAATGAGATGCAAAAAGGGATGAAAACATGGGTGCAAAAGTGGATGAAAAAATGGATGCAAAAGTGGATGCAAAAATGGATGAAACAAAACGAGATGCAAAACTAGACTCAAAACAGGATGTAAACTTTGATGCAAAACTTGGAGCACGAAGGGATGCAAAAAAAGAAGCAGAAGTGGATGCAAAAGTGGATGTAAAAAAGGATGCAAAAGTGGATGAAAACAAGGGCATAAAACTTGAGGCAAACATGGGCGTAAAAGGGGGCCCAACAAGAGTAGATGTACAAACTAGGCGCAAAATAAGGTGCAAAACTAGGCTCAAAACCTGTCGCAAAACCTGATGCAAAACCTGGCGCATAACTAGGTGCAAATTATGCCGCAATTTGCACCAAATTTAGAAAAAGGACGCAAAAAACGCCTAAAATAGCACCAACCCGTGAAATTGTGCCATTTTGTCCAAAAAATGAAGAAAAATACACTGAAAGATAGTCTAGACGCAATAAAGGATGCAAAAAGAGATGCTAAATCCAATTTTTGTTGTAGTGTCAGGATGACAAAGTGGATTAGAAAGGAAGTAAAAGACCATAGAGGGCCCTCAATCATCTGGAAATAATTGGTAAATGGCATTCCAACTGATAGGGAAATGGTTAGTCTGGAAAATAGGGAAGAGGAAGCAAGGTAAAAATAGGTGAAGGCACCAGGCTGGTGTGCTTCAGAAATCAGCATATCAGTTCTCTTATTAATCCTTCATAACAAGAAGAAAATTATTATTATAGATGCTGCTGTATCAGAAGTTAAATTGACTATGAAGTTAAGGATGGAAATCAAATGTACAGATCTATATTCAAGGAGAGATTTTGGACGAATGGAACCCGTATATTCATGGGATCAAGCTAAGTGGAATAAAACAGAAAGAAGAAGATTATTAGATTGTTTGGTAAAAAAACAAAGCAACAGGGAACCTCACTGCTAAGCTGGGTCATGAACCAAGGGTGAAAGAAGAATTTGAGGGTGAAAAGATGGGGGTGGAAAGTCATCTGGAGATGAATTTTCTTCTGCCAACAAAATTCTTACTTGGGACAATTGCAATAATAGATCTTGGGACAGACCACGCAAAGATAACAAAGAATCAATTGACCATTTCCTAGCTCATTGTCCATTTTGAATAGAACTTCGAAATAAATATTTGGAGCTAGCTAATGAAGATGTGAAATGGAAAGGAGAAGCTATTGTAGATTGTTTCAAGAGCTGGTACGAGAAAAAAAATTATCAAATAACACAAAGCAATTCCCTGTACAGTGCTGTGGGCACTATTGATAGCTAGAAATGATAAGACTTTCAAGGGTAAAGACATCAATTCCAATTCAGGTTTGCTTCCAGATAAAATGTGCATATAGTGGTATTTGGGTAACCATAAGGTTACAAATAGGAAAAGGATCAATCATCCTGATATAGATTTCTCCAAGGCCTGGGGATTCTTTTGATGGAGCTTGTCAAAATCCCTCTGGTGCTCAAATTGGAAGCTAACAGAGGAATAGTAACTTTTCATGTATATGGTGATTGTAAAATTGTTATTGAGTAGGCTACATCCAGTTATTAAAAATTATCAAAGAAATAAGTTATTTTGGAAACATATATTTCAACCATGTCTATAGAGAAATTAATAAACATGCAGACAAATTATCCAAGGAGGTATTACTCCTACAGCAAGGTTCATTGGTTAAAGTTGAATCAAGGAGACAAACTCCCTCATCTAAAGGCTCAGTAGTTCCAAGGAAACAATTCAGAAATTCTGAAGCATACATCTTGAAGCTGCCTTTCTAATTTCCATTTTGTTTACTGGAAATAGCTACAAAGCCAGATTTGGATGAAGACGGTATATGGACTTGAGTATAGACTAAAGGAAGCACTTAAACAGTGTATCTTCTACTAGCATATGGCAGAGCGACACAGTCCTCCGAAGTGTCAAAAGGACAATCATATGTATATTCTAATTTCATCTAGAAATATCAAAAATACTGCTTTTTGGAAAAGAAATATCATTTTGATTTGACACTGATGATTTTATGATGAGAACATGGATAACTTGTAGTTCATGCATGGATAACAGGTAGTAACAGACAACCCATTTAAATAAAGAAGGTAACATGTAGCTGAGGCATAGACAACATGTGATTACAACTAAGCATGGAGAAGAACAGCTTGTTCATGGCACATAACTTGTGACCTGTCGGTGTTCACCGACCACAAGTGGCTGTCCTAGTATTATTTGTGGTTAAGTACCCTATGTTGGACACCACAATGTCCCCTGTGATGCAACAAGGAATTGTAGATTTAACCTAATAATAATATAATTTACTATGCAATGAAACAAAGTACAGATAGCATTTATGCAATTGAAACTATACTGAATAGAATTTCTGAACAGAGTATAAAAAAGTGATACTTACATACTAGGTTAGGAGCACTCACCCAGTTTAATATCAGAATCAATCTCCATACAACCAATATGTGATGGCTTAATAGACATGCCAAGCTTATCTAAATACCTGTTCCCATTGACATGAATGCCCAAGTTTCTGAGCTAACAGTGAATTACTATTTTAATATAAAAGATTAAATATGTAAGTGTGTTGATCTTCATGACTTATTCATTTGGATTTTGGATATGATTGTCTCTGTAATATAAAACAAATTCACCCATGATCGAATTGCTATGATTGAAAAAGTCCTCTAAAAGAAATAAACAATGTCATATCCAAATTTAGCCAATGTAAAATTACTGAAAATAGATAATCACCTAAAAAGATTCTGATTTGTGCTAATTGATTTTGTTAATATGTTTGAAGTGAAAATAGTCTATAGAAGCTTCTCTAATGCAGCTCAACTCACCATCAACCAGCAATTACAGTGCAAAGCATTACCGAAAACTAATGACAGATGAGCTTACCGGAAACTCATTACAAAAGCATTGGTAATGAGATTATGTCCACTGTTATAAGCTCCCCCTGTTTCACCCACCCAGGCTTTTAACCAAGGCCCATAGTTCTGCAGTGCAGTTTGTAGGCCTTTGAATGAAGATGCTTCTTGGCTCAGATATGAGGGATTCAGTATCTTTTCTACAAGGTCATTATCCACCCCTGATAAGTAAAGAAATTATTAATAAGATCAATATCCTATCTAGCTGAAAGATAAAATGATTTCAGTGAAAAACTATGGCCTTTTAATTTTATGTACCTGCCCCAAGGTTGTAGAAATGATGTGTAATAACATTCACAATATTTGGTCCTGTTAGTTGAAGAAGCTCCTTGAACCAGTCAGCATCAAAGAATCCATCAGGCACAACAAGGAGTGGTTTCTCTTCATAATCCTTGTAAATATCTTGAAGAATCCCATGAAGCTCATTAACTTCAGCTGCATACTGCTGGGCACTGACGCTGGTTCCAACACCACTTCCACTCAGCTCATTTCCTGTTCAAAAGACCTTAAATTCTTAAATGCTCATAAGTAAGACTGAAACAGATTATCAATAGCTCTTGTAGCTTCTCTAAAATCGCCCAAAAAGCATCAAATTCGATGAGAATAATAGCTTACCTAACTCCCACGCCTTTATTTTGTGACCATGATCAACTGTATACTGGATAAAATCACGAGCATTGCTTGAATCCCAAGACCCTTCCGAACCGCTTGACATCAAGCTCTTTCCATTCAGTGCATTCAATCCAAAATCTATCACATCCCTACATTCACTATGTAATATTAGATGACTGCATAAGAAAGGCAAGTATTCTATATCCCAATATAGCCTCAGTATAGCCTCAGATGAGGGGAACAAAATAAAATAAATTTTAAGAAGATAAACAAACAAAAATCAAGATGAAAATTTGGATTTTTTATATATCCAAAAAAATTTAGGATCATACTCTGCCTTTGATAGTTCAAAGGTTTAGATGGATCTTTGTTGGTTTCGTGTTTGATAGTCTAGAGTTGAAGATGAATTTATGCTGGTTTTACTCTTTTTTTCACCAAGAAATGGATTTTTTAATTATTTTTCATTTGTTTTAATTTTTATTTTATTAGCCAAAATTATATTTTTGTGAGCAATTGCATTACACTTACAATATCTCCCCATCTCCCCCATACTGTGCTGTAAAGCACGTGAATAGGTGCAATCATAAGATACAGAAAACTTCTGAGTTTTTTTTCTTAATCTTGCTTAATACTTTAATGGTTATATGTATGCTAGTGCCTAAGACATCTAACAAAAACAAGAACAGCCCTAACAAAGACAAGAACAGCCCCTAGATAAAGAGAATTCAGATGTGAAATCAAAACATAATTGTTAAATCTATTGTTTTTCCCAACCCATCCAGCACAAACAAAAATAACCTTGCAGTGAAGATGGTTCATATGTGAGTTCAAAACATACTCTGTTTTGTTCACAGGGAAGATGGTTCATATGTTAATTCACAACATACCCTGTTTTATTGAAAGAGGCATTCAAGGAATCCCATCTTGACATGGGAAGGCATCCATCTGAGAATCCAAACATCAACGAAGCATTCTTGACAAAAGGATGGCAAGGTTGCTTCAACTTACCAACATCATATATAACTTTGTCTTGCAGTGATCCACCCAAACTTATCTTCAACGAATGGAAAGCTGCATTCAAGTATGATAAGATACAAATACATATTAACCAAGTGATGCTATGGTTCATAAATCAAAATAAATAGAATTACAATATCCTTACCTTTGACAGCTACAGCCAGCAGTGGGTTTTCAAGATCCTGACAAAGAATTAATTGAGATTATATAGAAGTTAAGTGCTTTGCAATTTAGGCATGCCAAATATCAAGCATTTTTATCATCTCTAAATGTTTAATAGATCCCATTAAATTTCATCTATACTCTAAGAATAATTACGTTCAACATAATAATGACAGTAGTTTATGCATGACACAACATAGCTCCATAAATTCAAACCATAGCTATGTAATTCATTGTATTTTGAAACAGCTAGCTATCCTAAGGCCACTAATAAAAACAAAGAGGACAAGGGCAGAGAAGTTACTAGATTTAGTAAGGAGGCGTGGCCCCAGCTGCAGGTCCCATAATCACATTTCTCTGGAGGCCACCAGTCTAGAGTGTCATATATAAAATATTGGTCAGTCTCGGCAATAGAAAACTCTCCCTCTAACCAAACCTAGGCAATAACAATCTTGTTGAAACCGGATTCGCATCGTATATAGTAGCAACACAGAGCCAGATTCCAAAACCATAGCTGGCAAAACCAGAAAGCCATTGCGTGAATGGTTTGGATTTAGTGGCGAGTACGAGGACAAAGAAATAGTGAGTATATATATACACCACACAATGGAGAGCAAACAGATAAAAAAATTATAGCACATTATCCACCATCCATTGCCTTTGAAAAAAGGAATGAAGTACAGTGACAGCTCCAAAATAACACATTGTCGTGTAATGGTGGAGTAGTCTAATCATGATCAACTTTTTGAGGATGGTGGATGCAATCTGCTACACAGCTCGGAATCAATCAATCATGAAAGGTATTATTCCAATCTTCAACAATTTTGGTGCCACTTATATATCCACTGCCAGAGATAGACAATACATTATCCGAAATTATTTTCCCTTTTACTCCAAATTTTGTCTGTTGTTCCATGTCTTCTTTGCAGTTAACAGTCTGTGTATGTGTACAATCTTTCCCTCCTGCAAGAGCATTGAGTTGAACAGTTTTTAATATGAACATCAGACATATAATCTAATGAAAAATAGCCAGATTCATCGTAGGTATTAAATATTTGTGACATTCAAATTTCCGAATCCAATCTGTTTTCTTAATGCTAAATGAAAGAGCCTAATGTTTTGCATTGCATTCATTCAAATTCAATAGAGACCGATTTACTGTAAACATTCTACATTCCACAACATTGAAAAATGTTTATTTATAGAAAACCAAAATAAAAGATGGGTGTCTTAAATTACCTGTGGCTTCATCCTTCAGTAGCTCCCTCTTACATAGCCGCTTCTGTAACAGATCAGTTCCTGGAAAGACCATTAGATTGAGATTTCTAATTTCCTGCTTATCTGAATCTTCCAAAGGTTTGACACCAAAGGCCATAGTCCATGTTGGAAAAAGATCAGGTATTGCTGGTAAAACAAGCTTTTCCACTTTGAGAGATGATAACATCTGAAATAGGAACTAGACAAGTTAAATGCATGTAGAAAATAAGCTGCATATCTGGACAAACAAGATATCTAATATAAAGGCACATATCCACATCAAAAGGTAACAAAAAAAATATAATGCAGAAGGATGGCATCTTATGTTGTAAAGCAAAGTAATGAATCTGAATAGTGCTTAGGGAAACAGACAGATGGGCAGGCAGCCAAAAATTGCAATTCATATCATATGTTATCACAAAGATGTATCTTATGGTAGATCAAAGAAGTAGTTCTGGCCAATGGCCCAATAGGGAAGAGAGCAACACAAGGGAAACCAGGCTAATGAAGGAGGGTGATGCTATCACCGACAGCACTGTTCAATTTCTGAAAGAAGTGGCCGGCACACTCCCACAGGGGTGTCATATCATTGAGTAGCAGAAATCACCATTGCCATTAAGTCAGGCCGGGTGGTACACAGTCTGATGAAGTATATGGAATCACCAGCCTCTAAGAAGGTGGTTAATTCCCAACACTTCATCATACAATATTTTTTTAAGTTTCGAAGAGTGCAGATAGAGGCAATAAAGGCTTATTAGATTTTAGCAATAAGCACATTACTGCAATTCAGATTAGGGAATTTTTAAGAGCAACAAAGATTGCAGCAACAGGAATTAGATTTGTAAAAATGGAAGGTCAGTTCTAAAGTATCCGCATCAAAGGCTGAAAGGAGCATTGGTTGCAAACAAAAGAAAAAAAAGATGTTGAGAAGGGTAGGCAATTGGTGAGGGGAGAAGTGGTGAGAATGCAATGAGATGCTACAAGCTTATGTAGATACTAGACAGTTGTTTGGGAGAACTATAAGCCAAGTAAAGAGAGGCTCCCCCATAAAGGTGCTACATAACTGAATATATGGTATAACAGTTACTGAGGACAGACTAGTCAAGAAGCTCAGAAGAAGGAAGGCCAGAGCAGGTACCTTTTGGGAAAAGGGTGGAGCCAGGATCCAAACTATTTAAGAGAAATTCCTTTGTGATTTACACTTTTGCATCAAAATTGAGAAAGGATGTTCATGATCCATTCCTGGGGATAGGTCAGAGATTGGAATAGATGGACAGATGTCGAATAAGCTTTCTGTAAAACATTCACAGTATTTTTCCTGACAAGAAGGCCTCGCTTTCATCTAAAGTGCATGAGAAAAATTCCAAACAGGCTGAAAAGGACCAAAAAAAGGCATTCCAATGCTGAATTGAAATCACTAAAAGAGCACATCATGGACAAGTTACTTAATGTTAAGTCTCAATTATGCCTCATGGGATTTTACCTCTAAGGTTGTTGAAAGGAAGGTCAAACTGCAAA
Organism: Pseudotsuga menziesii; assembly: GCA_001517045.1. Lineage (NCBI taxonomy): Eukaryota > Viridiplantae > Streptophyta > Pinopsida > Pinales > Pinaceae > Pseudotsuga > Pseudotsuga menziesii. Next base: position 585,983 of record LPNX010512102.1, on the reverse strand, counting down.
AAAGAAAGATAACACAGGTTCCCAATGACACCTTATGAGACTCATCAGTTGAGTTGCAAGTATTTTCTCATTTTTATATAAAAGGGTCTAAGATTTTTAGATACAAGAGAGTACTCTCCTGCAACCTTAGTCAAGTACACTGAGGCTAAGCCTCTTGCAGTTTGTCCAGTACGTATGTAGATAGATTCAAGGCTTTGGCCAGCTAATGCATTTTTTTCCCAACAAGAAGCATTAATTAGCATACTAACATTATAGTCCAATCAATCCAAATAAAATCAGAATAGTCTACGCCAGCAGCCATATAATCTAGGACATTTTAATCTGTAAAATGCTGCAGATCTGTTTTGTGAAACCACTCCTGTAAATAATCAATTGCATCCATTGGCTAAATAATAAATATATATTATCTACATTTAGAAAGGCCTAATTCTGGTATTACACAAGATTTAGAATAAGTTTCCTTCCATTTTGACAGCTGGATTTTTTGGTTTAGCAATGAAAGCAGTACCATGTCAGGCCATCCACCAAGGTTTGTTTCCCTTAGAGGCACAAATAAAGGGTGTGGCCAGATGCAAGTCCTAGCCAAAATGTTTAACCGAGTGTGGACCATATTACCCATGAAAATAGATTGGTTGTGGTACTGGTAACTGATATATGCATGCCAATTGTAATGATTATGGGGTTAAAAGAAGCAGTTTGAAATAAAAAAGAGTTTTCACACAAAACTCTGAGAATTGATAGGGTCATTTACAACTAAGCATTATGCAACCTTTCCTAATTTCTGAAAATGCAGCATTCCCTACTATGCTATCAGAGGATTGACTTCAAATATTGAATCAAACACTCTATCCATAATAATAATACATAGATATTCTGAGCAAACAACTATAGCATACCTGCTCTATAGCATTCACTAGGCGGTGACACATTCCTTGGCGTCGAAAATGATGACGAGTTCCAATAAGTGGCATCTCTGCTAAGCATCTTCCATAAATCCTGTAAAATTTGTATCAGGTCTGCCACTAAAGAGACACTACCATGCATATTTTAAGACAACTCTTACTAGACGAATACATAAAGCAAAGTATATGTTCTTGCTCCCAGAGTATAATATAACTAGTAGCAAACTTCAAATTCAAACCAACCCAAATACCTTATTCATGTAACAGAAATAAATTCATCATCTTTTTCCAATACCACAGTGTAAAATCCTTTATAGTTCAATCGGTTGAAATTTGACCAGAAAAAAAAATTATTAAATAAAAACAAAGAGAGAGAAACATTAAGCCAATCAAGCACATGTAAAGAAGGGATCAAACCAAATACTCCAGCATGGTAAAGAAATGCTCCTCCATCCCCATGTAAAGTATAAATGCAAGTACCATAACTTATGTATTGCCACCCACTAATATATATAACAGGATTGTATGTTTCGATGGCAACTTTATTGAACCATGAATGAAATGAGTGGGAAATGAAACTAATTCTAGGCATTGTCTGACTAACAACTGCAAAGAGGTAATTCTAAAAGACCATTTTATTATTATATTGCAATATGATCTATAATATTATCAAAGTTATAATGATAGAATGTAGCTTTTTGGTAAGCATAAGTACTGAGTTTGTGATCCTAAGATGATGAATAGGAACCATTGAAATTAATTTCCTGTAGTTTACCAGCAGGCTTAATGTTAAAGCTAAATTTTAATAAAGAACTCACCAGCAACTAAACACAACATGTGACACCATGTCTATGCTTGTCCTTGGATCTCTTATAGGAGCAAAGCATTCATCCATAACTATATGAGCAACAGCCAGCTTTGTATTGCAATATGCTATCTTAGCCATGCTTAGCCCGTGAGTTGAAGGAATTTGTTGATCTTCATCAAAACTCCTAAGGAGAGTCCAAGAAAAACCCCCTTCAAGAGCATTTGAAACTCCAAGGAGGCAGTCCAGGCCTACAGAAACCTGTGTCACAAAAAATAGGCGAATAATAATTGTATGATGCCAATTGAAAAAAATACATTCATTGATGTTTTATCATTCTCTCTGAAAAAATCAAGAGGTGCAATGACCAAAAGTGCAAACAAAAACTTGCCTCCCCAAGTATTATCAGAAACAAGAAAAGAGAAACAAGAAAAAAGAAAGTTTCTAAAAATGTATGACAAGGATCAAGGGAGAAAACTTGGGATAGACTTCTTAAGAAACCACAAGAACAGGAAAAATTATTTGAAGTAAAATCTGCCTTTGTTGTAAGAAGAAATGAGAAGAAATTTTTCAAGTAATCTGCCCTTGTTGTGAGAATAAGTACCCAGCTGAACTGCTCTTTTCACTGATGGAATTCTGCACTTCTGTAAAAATAAAAAATATGAGAATCTTTTCTTTTGAGAAAAGATTATCCCCACTGCAATGCTGCTGGAAAAAACGCCCTGTTATCCAGCAAACACGATGGAGAAAACGTGGAGAAAACCCACAGAAAACCCAAGCAGCAAAACGCCCTTGTTTTCCAGAAAACACTGCTACCACTGCTCTGATTTGAAAAAACGCCCTGTTATCCAGCCACACGATGGATAAAACGTGGAGAAAACCCAAGAAGCAACACGCCCTCATTTTTCAGAAAACACTGCTACCACTGCTTCGATTTGAAAAAACGCCCTCTTATCCAGCCACACGATGGAGAAAACGTGGAGAAAACCCACAGAAAAACCAAGGAGCAACACGCCCTTGACCACAAGCAAACCTAGCTCGCAGGCACCTCGGCTTAGTGCAGGTGCACTCAGACCACAAGCAAAGGAGCTCGCAGGCACCTAGCAGGCAAGGCTTAGAGAACTGGTGAACGGCGGGCAAAAATGTTGAATAAAACATACCCCAACATATTGGATATTTAAATAGTAAAAAAAAACCCTGGTTACCCCTAATATACCCCCAATATATTGATTTTTAATTTTTTAATTTTAACCCCCCCAATATGAACGGACGTGATATCATATTGGTCCCTAGGTGATGCCCCCGTAATCATTTTGTCCATTTAACTCTAGACAAATGAAACAGAATTTTAAAAAATTGAAAGAGGCTTTTGGCAAACATATATCTATATTCAACCCGATGGTGTTAGTTTCAACCTATGGCAATTGTACGGACTACGGCGTGCATTTTTCTCAGCCCAGTTTTGAATATTTACACACTATTTTTACGTAACAACTTAGAATTTCAGTCATTTTTTTAATTTGTCCAAGATACTTGGAATTTTAGTCATTCATGTTCAATTTGACTGCTATGCATTCCTATCTTGCATTTTTATGCTTATGGATTTCATTTTACACCAAGTGTCCATAAAAGTAAAAAAAAGTTAAAATTGCACCTTTCATAGGTCGAATATGAGCATACGAGGTTAGGGTGTATAAAATTAACACAAGGATAGTATTCTCAATATATATAGCCATCCAATTTCCAAAATCCTTTACTATAAACATTTAATAGGAGGGTTTGGATTGCATTTTTATTAATGTAGGTGGATATGTCATAAATACAAGACAACCATGTAGTGTTTTTGCACAACAGGCACTTTCTGAACCCAAATTGAAAAAATAAATGTATAATAATGTGGAAAATATTAAAACATACAATTTCCAACTAAACTCACTCAAAAATACCCAATACTTAGGGATGGGCAGGCATTTCTCTGATCTGGATAAAACTGGTGTGAAAACACAAAAGTTGTCATTTTGTCAATTTAACTCTGGACAAATGAAACATAATTTAAAAAATTGAAAGAGGATTTTGTCAAAAATATATCTATGTTCAACACCATGGTGTTAGTTTCAACTTATGACAATTGTACAGACTATGGCGTGCTTTTTTCTAAGCCCCGTTTTGAATGTTTAGACACTATTTTTTACATAACAACTTAGAATTTTAGTCATTTTTTTAATTTTTCCAAGATACTTGGAATTTTATTCATTCATGTTAAATTTGACTTTTATCGATTCCTATCTTTCATTTTTATGCTTATGGCTTGCATTTTACACCGAGTATCCATAAAAGTCAAAAAAGGTTAAAATTGCACCTTTCATAGGTCGACTGTGAGCATACAAGGTTAGGTTATATAAAATTAACACAATGATAGTATTCGCAATATATATAGGAATCCAATTTCCAAAACCATTTACTATAAACATTTAATAGGAGGGTTTGGCTTGCATTTTTATTAATGTGGGTGGATATTTCATAAATACAATACATCCATGTAGTGTTTTTGCACAAACTTTCTAAACCCAAATTGAAAAAATAAATGTATAAGAATGTGGAAAATAGTAAAACATACCATTTCCAACTAAACTCACTAAAAAATACCCAATACTTAGGGTTTGGAGGGCATTTATCTGGGTAAAACTGGGTTGAAAACACAAAAGTTGTCATTTTGTCAATTTAACTCTGGACAAATGAAACATAATTTTTAAAAACTGAAAGACGATTTTGTCAAAAATATATCTATATTCAACCTCATGGTGTTAGTTTCAACTGATGACAATTGTACGGACTATGGCGTTGCATTTTCCTAAGCCTAGTTTTGAATATTTACACATTGTTTTTTATGAAACTTAGAATTTCAATCATTTTTTTTTAATTTGTCCAAGATACTTGGAATTTTAGTCATTCATGTTCAATTTGACTACTATGCTTTCCTAGATTGATTTTTTATGCTTATGGCTTGCATTTTACACCAAGTGTCCATAAAAGTAAAAAAAGGTTAAAATTGCACCTTTCATAGGTCGACTGTGACCATATGAGGTTAGGTTATATAAAATTAACACAAGGATAGTCTTCTCAATATATCTAGCCATCCAATTTCCAAAACCATTTACTATAAACATTTAATATGAGGGTTTGGTTTGAGAGTACATCAAAACATGTAGAGAAGGATATTACTCTATTATTATATTACTCACTCTATTATCTATTTTTTCCAGAATAGTTAGAATGCCAAATTTTTACTCTATTATTTACTCTTACTTTATTATTTTCAATAAGTATACTTAACATGCTAGAAAAATAAGTATACTTAACATGATAGAAAGTTAACTATATTGAAATTAAAAATGTAAGTTGTGTATAGTTGACTTGAAACACATTTGTAATTTCTATTATAGTTTGGAAAAGTTAGAACACATTTGTAATTTTTGTTATAGTTTGAAAAAGTCAGAACACATTTGTAACTTTTATTATAGTTTGGAAATGTCAGAACACATTTGTAATTTTTATTTTAGTTTGGAAAAAATGGCATGCTAGTATCATGTGCGTGCATTCGTGTGCATCCTGTGTGCGCATCCCCTTCTTCCTTTTTGAGCGTGACATCATCCTGCAAAATGGAAACAGCAACCTCATGTTCCATGCCATCAACTGAAACAGGGGGTTCTAAATTTGCTGAGAAGTTCACTGTCAGAAAATTAGGAGAGAGCGATGAGGCATGGAGTGATAGAACAAAATGGCCAGAAGGTATGCTAAATGTCGTGGTCAGAGTAGGAGTGCATCATTTTCTTTTCGGTCAGTTCAATTTCAACAATGAAGAGATAGATAATGCCATTTCTAGTTATGATGATGAGTCCAAGGAATTGATTATTTTTGGGAGGAGGGTTTGTCTGGACCCTTATTTGTTGTCCAGTGCAACGAAAATTTGACCACCAAGAAAACCCTCAAAGTAGAAAAGGGTGAGATGGAAAAAAAATATGTGGAAAAACGGTTTTGGTTGCCCGGAATGGTTTAAAGATGAAAGATGTTCCCCCAGGACTATACAAAACCTTGATTCAAATTATAGTTAGGACAATAATGAATCACCACAAGAAAGATATTTCAGGTGATTGTATGAAGTTGGTGATTTATTGGGTTGAAGACCTGGCCATAGATGTCCCTCATTTATTGGCAAAAAAATGCATTTTTCACTACAGGAGAGAAAAATGAAGAGAGTGAAGTTTAGTTACCCTGGTACACTACAAAATATTATTGACTTATCTCGACCCAGCATTGTAGAAGGAAGCGGATTTAAAAATACATACATTAGGAGGTTGAAACTGAACAAAATTAACCAGGAAGTTCCTCAACAATCTCCAAAGGACAATGTACAAGTCCCTGAAGAGCCTTTTGAGTAATGTATGCAAGGTATGGGAAGTGACCCTAAAGAATTGGATGTTGTCTCAATTCTGACCGAATTACATGAAGGCAGAGAAATAAATGTAAATGAGATTCATGATGTTGAGTTCAATTAACAAGAGGACCATAGTGATGATGATATTTATGCTCCTGCAGAAAAGCCACTTGTTATATATACACCTCCACTTGATTTTAAGCTATTCAGTGAAATGTTTCATTTCAAAGAAAAAGATGAATTTTGGTATCATACCTTAGTACAGAGCATAGAACTCTGTAGGAATAAAAATTTGCAAATGTTGGACCTCTTTAAGGTAGGAGGAATTTTTCCATGTCTTTTTCCAAAAAAAAAAAGTTGCCAAAATCCATTTTTTGAAGCCTCCTTAAAATTTTCCATGTTTACAGGAAATTGCAAGATTATGAGAATCCCTTGTCAAGACCATGTACAGTTCGAGAAGGAAAATAGCAAGCAAGGACTCTGTTCTTCAGTATTTGAATAAGGAACTAGAAAAAATTCAGGATGAATTTAGAAAGGAAAATGAGAAATGAAAAGAAGAATATATGGTTTTTCGGAAGAAAGATGAACAAACCATAAAGAGACTAGAAGATTAGCTAAAACATCGACCAAAGGTTTTGGACATTCCCCCTATAAGGACTATTATCAGCCAGGAAGCAATACCTACAGCTGAAGTCAATAAGAAAAACATAATAATTGAAATAATGAAGGCTTGATTTTCAAAATAGCCTTGCTGAAGACTACAATAAACATCAACTAGAGATAAATGAATATAGAAAAAAAGAGGAAAACATGAAAAACATAATTGCTAATAAAGATGAAGAGTTGAAAGGAAAAATAGTTGATCATGAAAAGATTATTGCAGAACTATAGACTAGAGGAGTTGAAAACTTAAAAGAATCTGAAATTGTTAAGGGACAAAGTAGGCATCTGATTTCTGGTGAAATTTATGACATGTCAACACACCAACATGATTTAATAAGGTATGAGAGTTCCCTGTAAAATAGAGAGAAGGAACTGGACATAGCTTTTAATGCAATACAAGCCCATAAAAAAGTTTAAAAGGGGTTACAAAGCTATCGTGCCTCCTTAAGAATTCGAGAGAAGTCCTTGATGGATGGTATTGCAGTAATGAATACTGGAGATGATCCCTCTGCGTGGTCAACCATAAGTGAAACATTGAAAAAGAAGGAGGCAGAGAGGGAATATGAGATTAAAGAGCTCACATTAAAAATACCGGAGCATAGAGAATCACAACATTTGGGATGTAAGTTTGAGATAGAAGATCTGAAATCCCAAATTGCCACTCTGCAGAAGAACAACATACTTCAGCCAGTAGCAATTTTGTATACTCCAGATAATACAGAATTGAGGGAAAAAGAGTTGGAGACAGAGACAGACAAGCTCAGGAAAAAATTGACCAAAGTTCCGTCTAAGTTGAAATGTACAAATGATCGTCTTTAGCAAAAGGAAAAGGAACACGAAGAGAAAAATAAGAAGAATGTAGAATTGTTGAAGAAGTACATCCAAGATATAGATAGATTGAAAGAAAGTTTGCACAAATGTGCAACAAAAGTGAAAGAATTAGAACAAAAATCAGAACATGCACCTGTTGTAGCTTCTGAAGAACCAGAAGCTTCTAGACAAGGCAAGAGACTAGAATGTACAATTTTATCTTCTCTAGAAAAGGAGGACTTGCAGCCTAAACCTCCCAAGCAGCCTAGAACTATGGAATAACATTATTTATATATGCTGTGTATGTAAATACATATCAAGTTTTAATACATAAATTTATATATATGTGTGTGTATTTCTCGGCAATGTATATGTTTTTTATGTATTTAATGTGAATGGTAATTTTGAATTTAACTTTTCAATAAGTGTACATAACAGGACGGAAAATTAACAATATAAAAATTGAGAACTTAATTTGTGTACTCTAGGCATATATATATATGAATTTGTAAGAAATTAAAACAGTGATAGTGATTAGTGGATATGAGATGTGAGTAGATTTGGTGACATAGGTAGATCCTAGCTATTTGCTTGGAACTGTGGATATTATAGGGATATTATGGGGATGATGGATTGAGAACTTTCAAGTTCTTTATGAGAATTTTGATGCTGTGTATTTATGTATTTATGTAAGTTTATTTATCTAATGAAACTGAAATTTCAATTCTAGAACAATGTCATACAATTCTACTCATGCAACCAAATTTCAGCGAATAACCCAAAGTTGTAATGCCTATAGAACTGGCCTAAACAACACATAAATCTACAAAATATAAGAAAACACAGAAAACAACTGTAATTGTATTACTGAAAAAAATATATATATATTTAATATGTCGTCCAGCATTTGTTATATTTCCAAAATTTGGTAACATAAATGTTAGCACAATAGAATAAATTTTCGGTATGGCAAGATCACTAGAAATGCTTATTGCAACATAAGTTTCTTTCACCATTTTGCATACAATGTTGCATTTCGATCATCTAGGAATTTTTTCTTTTTGGATTGTCTCACACTTCCTATAATGACATCGGTTTTTATAGGATTCCCAACATCCATCTTTTGGATATCAACTACTACCCCTTGAATTTCTTTTTTTTCACCACTCTACCCTGTACCATTTACCAAGGATGGAACACCCTTTTTATTGTGAGTCATAGCCTCCATAATTGGCATATCAATAGCAACTTCTCCATACACTTCTTGTAATTCATTGATTTTCCCTGCTTCATTTCTTGAGGATGAAACACCGATTTTACAGTAATTTTCAGTCACCATCATAGGTATTTCAACACCAACTGCCCCATTCAATTCTTGTGTTTGATCAGTTTGTGCTGCCACTTTCCTCTTGGATGAAACACTTAGATTTTTACTGTTATTTCTTCTTTGAACATTTTTTTTCCTTGTGCCTTCCAAAGCGATGTGATTCACAAAAATCCTCTTCACCATATTTTCTTATTGGCCTTGATTTTGGAAGATGATTACCGAACTATGAGAACATATTAGTATTTAGTAGTTAATAACAGATTATGATTCCTCACACCATAAAATGAAAGCAAAATTAGAAACCATTTAAAATTAGGGCATACTTACTTTTGGTGGTGCAATCAATGATTTCTTAGATTGTCTTACCCATGACTAAAATAGTTGTTTTACTTGTTTAGAAGTGACATCAGGGAAGCAGGATGCCAACTGTGCTACAGTTTTGTCATTTAGTGGACATCTTGTCTTTTCATATTCAACACGAATTTGACATCTAATATTGGAAGCCAAAAATATTATTTCTTTAAAATTTTGGAAAGTACCCTCTGATCTCATAACTAGTTTGAAAAATTGTGCTTGCATCTCATTTACAAGACACATTTTGTCATGTTCAAATGTGTTTCTATACTCCTTAGCAACTCCTCTTCCTCATCCTTGGTTGTTTTTCAAATTTTTCATTTCCCTGTGCTTATGTTCCATTACTTCATTTCGTAACCGTACTGAAGTATAAGGATGAGCAACCCTAGTCATCTAAAGAGCATGGGCCCCTTAGATATGCATATACGGAACCATCTCATCTCCTAAACAACAAGAACACAACCAAAGGCACTGGCTAACAAGGAATCCAATCATGCAATGATAGTGGATCAAATTGTATATCGTGAATAAGATAATACCACAATGCTGAAATACATAATACGATGAACTTTGTATAAATTGGCGTAATTTTCCTCATATTCATATTTATCATCCCCTACACACCCTTGAAATTGCACCATGTGGAATTCTTTATAACAATTCCACATCCTCACCAACTTTTTATACTTTTCTTCATCTGGTAGGCCTTTAATAACCTACAAGCACAAAATTTCTTTGTACATGATACACTACTTAATTTTCTATTAAAATTGCATAAAAATAAGAGCGAATTTCACTCTTGTGCCATCATAAAATCATCCCTTATTGTTAGTCAAGACCCACATTAAAAATATTGGATATGCTAACATAATTATTAAACCTTTAAAATACCCTCATGTCGAATGAGGATATTGTCTGATGTGGATCCATCTGATTGCCCATAGTTAAGATCATTGTATTGTCGGCCTTTATGAAGGTATGGTTCCTCGGTCTTACATGGAATGCCAATTTTCTCCATCACCTCCCAAATTTGAAAAAAAATCATCTCCGCAATCACTCTAGTTGGATGAACCTTGTCATAATCTTGTGCAATTTTTAGAATTTCATGAAACATCTTCAAAACAGTTCTAATTCCAGCATGGCGAACACAATATACAAGGTTGGACATTGAGCCGGGAGTCAGCTATAATAATTTGGCAGCACATGTTTCACTAGGTACGAGTTAGTTAAATAATAATAATTTCAATTTATAGTAAAGAAATAATTCTGAAAACATGTACCTTTTGATCATTTGTTCTATTCATGAGATACTTTTTGATAATATTCATTTCGTTGCTGCATAATCCTGGTTGAATGTCTATAATACACTCATCTAGCTTTTCTTCCCATCCTTCAATGCTTTGTTCCAAAGCAGGATTCAATTCGTAAAGTTTTAACACAAAATAAGATTAAGAAATTCATGACAAGATATCAACAAAAATCAATAAACTTTTAATAAATATGTAAAACGTACTATGAGCAAGTTCGGTGACATTGCATAAGAATTGTAAATGCTACGAATAGTATCCCCATCTTGAATTTTGATTTTATCTGTAACCATGTGTATAGATTTTTTATGGCATATGCACCAAGGAAAAAAATCATTCCCCATTGGAGAAACACTATTATTTCATACTAAATTGCATATGGCCACTAGATCATGGCACTCGAACAAATTCACTTCCACTACCCTTCCATCTAGCATTAGGATCATGTCTTGTGAAAGTTTGTTTATCTGATTCATTAAGTTATCCTCATTTGTAGGATCGGCAGCATGTGCTAAAACCTGTTTATATTCTTCCTTTCCATCCTATTTTCCAAGGCTTACACAAGACATCAATCCACTATCTATTAGTAACTCAAATAATATCTCATATACCTACCCACCTCGATCATAATGTACACGAGAATCAATACCAGGTTTGAAAGAAACTTCAATGACTCTACTTCCAGTCCTCTTTTCATAGGACTCAACCATAAAGGAAGCATATGACTTTACTTGCTTCACTCTAACTCCATATGTGATACCATTAGTTCTCTCCCAACCCATATCAATATCCTCGGCTTCTTTTCTCCACTTTTTCCTCTCCTTGGAAACTGAAGTTGGACTAACCCCTTGCAATACACCATGACGGTCAATCCACTTCATAAATTGCAAATCCTTATGGATCATGTTTGATTCAATAAATACAGAAGCCATATTCCTAGGCATAAAATCATTACGGATCTCTTGCATAACAATTGATCGAAGTTTATGAAGCAATCCATCTAGGTGTTCAAGAACATCCTCAAATTTCGAATCTTCACTATAGTTTTTGCTCATGAAGTACCCAATTCCAGAAATAATGTCATTTTCATCTACATCTTCAAGTGACTTCCTAGAGAACCATCTACCAATTTCCTTAAATTTTTTCTTCCCCTCATTTAGTTTGCGGTTAAACCATCCAGACCGCTTCTTAAGACTCAATAAGGATGTCCATAAGCAATTTCTTGCTAACTTTGTAGTTACAATATATGTAGTTTGATCTATTGAACACCCTTCGGGCATTTGTACTAAAGCTTGTGCATCTACAAAATTTTGATTTTTTGTAGGTGCATTTCTATCCATTTTTCCTTCTAGCATTTCTACTGAAGCTTCTACATCTGCAAAATTTTCATTTTCTATAGTTGCATTTCTATCCATTTGTCCTTAAGGCATTCATACTGAAGCTTGTACATCTACAAAATTTTGATTTTCTATAGTTTCATTTCTATCCATTTTTCCTTCAGGAATTTGTATTGAAGCTTGTACATCTACAGAATTTTGATTTCTGTAGGTGCATTTCTATCCATTTGTCCTTCAGTCATTTCTACTGAAGCTTGTGCATCTGTAGAATTTTTATTTTTTGTAGGTGCTTTTCTATCCATTTGTTCATGAAAAGTAGTTCTTTCAATTGTTTCATGACTTCTAGTTGTATCCAAATTCTCAAGGGATGCATCTTCAAATTGTTGTCTACTAGGTAGGATTACACTTTCATTCCCTTCAATCGTAACCGGAGACAAAGGCAACCTATGTTGTTGAGAAAAAAAACCTTCTATACTTTGATACAAATTATTTGTAATGGCAGCATCATCAACAGTTGATCTTTGAGGGAAATTTCACACCACATTATGTGAATCAGAGTTAATAGTATGGTCACGAGTTATATCTTGTACATTACCATTGCCCTCAATTGTAATTGGAGTCAAAGGATGCCTAGGTTGTTGACAAACATTATTTTTTGTCACACATTGCATACATACAAGACATCTAATTTCAACAGTTACTACAGGATTTCCTGTTGTTTGATGGAAATTAATAGTATTATTTTCTGGTATGGAGTTCTGATCTGTAAGCGCTTGACATTGTTGACGAACAACATGAATAGCAGCTCTTTTACCCTAGCAGGAGTGAATTGAAGGATAATATCATGTCGGGGGGGGAATTGGGATATTATTCAATTCTACTTCCTTGTGTCGACCTCTTTTTCCAGGAATATTTTGTTGAGATGACTGGTTCGAATGATCCATTGATGAGTTATTCTGCAAAATCAACAAAATAATCAATATTAATACAAAGTATAGTTTTTTGTATAAAAATACTTTTTATGGATCAAAAAGAAAATATGCGAAATAGTACAAGAACATGGGAGGAGGAAACATATATTCTCCAACTTAAACCACTTAAAAATACCTAAGGATGGAACTTATGCTTGAATTTTAGCGGACTAAGCAGTCATTTCACATTTACAAGGCAGCCTTGCAATGTTTTTGCACAGCAGAAACGTTTTTAGCCAAGATTAGAAAAATAAAAGTACAGGAAGGTGTAAAACAATAAAAAACACCATATCCAACTAAGATCACCCAAAAATACTAAACAATGAGGGCTAGGCATGCATTTTACAGACCTAGTCAAATAAAGTTCAAAACAGAAAAATTGCAATTTTCAAAACTTTACTGTACAGAAAATAAAAATATTTTTAAAATTATGAAGAAGGATTTTGTCTATAGTATATATAGCTCCAGGTATATGGCTTTAGGTTTTGAAAATCACCTCTATAAACATTATGGCGGGCATTTTTCTAATCCCATTTTTACATATTTAACTCTACTTTTACAAAACAAAATTGTGAATTTAGACATTCTTTTCAATTATGACCATGATACTTATAAATTATGATAAGTCATATATGTATAATACATATAGTATGATATAAATAGAATGCTATCTTGAGGTTGTGGGCCTGCTACAAGATCCTCATGCAACTGTTATGAGACATATCTATACTTCATGCAAATATTATGAGACATATTTGGACATGTGTAAGAACATGGGAGGAAGAAACATATATTATCCAACTTAAGCCACTTAAAAATACCTAAGGATGGAACTTATGCTTGCATTTTAGTGGACAAAGTGGGCATTTCACATTTACAAGGCATCCTTGCAATGTTTTTGCACAACAGACATGTTTTTAGCCAAGATTAGAAAAGTAGAAATACAAGAAGGTGTAAAACAATAAAAAAACACCATATCCAACTGAGATCACTCAAAAATACCAAACAATGAGGGCTAGGCGTGCATTTTACAGACCTAGTCAAATAAAGTTCAAAACAAAAAAATTGCAATTTTCAAAACTTTACTGTACACAAAGTAAACATATTTTAAAAAATGTGAAGGAGGTTTTTGTCCATAGTATACATAGCTCCAGGTATATGCCTTTAGGTTTTGAAAATCACCTCTATAAACATTATGGTGGGCATTTTTTTAAGCCCATTTTTACAGATTTACACTCTACATTTACAAAACAAAATTGTGAATTTAGACATTATTTTCAATTATGACCATGCTACTTATAAATTATGATAAGTCATGTATGTATAATACATATAGTATGATATAAATAGAATACTATCTTGAGGCTGTGGGTTCGCTGCAAGATCCTCATCCAACTATTATGAGACATATCTAAACTTCATGCAAATATTATAAGACATATTTGGACATGTGTAAGAACATGGGAGGAAGAAACATATATTATCCAACTTAAGCCACTTAAAAATACCTAAGGATGGAACTTATGCTTGCATTTTAGTGGACAAAGTGGGCATTTCACATTTACGAGGCAGCCTTGCAATGTTTTTACATAGAAGGCATGTTTTAAACCAAGATTAGAAAAATAGAAATACAGGAAGGTGTAAAACAATAAAAAACACCATATCAAACTGAGATCACTCAAAAATACCGATCAATGAGGGCTAGGTGTGCATTTTACAGACCTAGTCAAATAAAGTTCAAAACAGAAAAATTGCAATTTTCAAAACTTTATTGTACACAAAATAAACATATTTTAAAAATGTGAAGGAGGTTTTTGTCCGTAGTATATATATATCCAAGTATATGTCTTTAGGTTTTGAAAATAACCTCTATAAACATTATGGCAGGCATTTTTCTAAGCCCATTTTTACAGATTTACACTCTGCTATTACAAAACAAAATTGTGAATTTAAACATTCTTTTCAATTATGACCATGCTACTTATAAATTATGATAAGTCATACATGTATAATACATATAGTATGATATAAATATAATATTATCTTGAGGTTGTGGGCCCGCTACAAGACCCTCATGCAAATGTTATGAGACATATCTGGACTTCATGCAAATATTATGAGACATATTTGGACATGTGTAAGAACATAGGAGGAAGAAACATATATTATCCAACTTAAGCCACTTAAAAATACCTAAGGATAGAACTTATGCTTGCATTTTAGTGGACAAAGTAGGCATTTCACATTTACAAGGAAGCCTTGCAATGTTTTTGCACAGCAGGCATGTTTTTAGCCAAGATTAGAAAAATAGAAATACAGGAAGGTGTAAAACAATGAAAAACACCATATCCAAATGAGATCACTCAAAAATACTAAACAATGAGGGCTAGGCATACATTTAACAGACCTAGTCAAATAAAGTTCAAAACAGAAAAAATGCAATTTTCAAAACTTTACTGTACACAAAATAAACATATTTTTAAATTTATGAAGGAGGTTTTTGTCCATAGTATATATAGCTCCAGGTATATGGAATTAGGTTTTTAAAATCACCTCTATAAACATTATGGCGGGAATTTTTCTAAGCCCATTTTTACAGATTTACTCTCTGCGTTTACAGTGACAAAATTGTGAATTTAGACATTCTTTTCAATTATGACCGTGCTACTTATAAATTAAGATAATTCATACATGTATAATACATATAGTATGATATAAAGAGAATATTATCTTGAGGTTGTGGGCCCGCTACAAGATCCTCATGCAAATGTTAAGAGACATATCTGGTCTTCATGCAAATATTATGAGACAAGTTTTTAAAATTACCTCTAAAAACATTATGGCAGGCATTTTTCTAAGCCCATTTTTACAGATTTACACTCTATTTTTACAAAATAAAATTATGAATTTAGACATTCTTTTTCCAATTATGATAATGCTACTTATAAATTATAATAATTCATACATTTATAATACTTATAGTATGATATAAGTAGGATACTATCCTGTTGTTGTGGGCCCAGACTGTGGTGTGCATTTTTGTAATCCTAGTTTTACAGATTTACACTCTGTTTCTTACATAACAACTCAGAATTTTACTGATTAATTTTGAATTTGAACAATATACTTACAAGTTATGAATATGTACATCGTTAATGCATAAAGTATGATACTCTTTACTATAATGAAGTCATAATATACAAATGGTCAAATTTGTTGACTCATTTTAAGTCTAAAAATATCCTTCTCTGTAAAAATAACATTCCAGACACTTTTGGAACCCAAATTCGAAAACCTATATGTACAGTAAGGTGGAAAATAGTAAGCCACACCAATTCCAACTTAAATCATTAAACGGTACTCAATAGTGATGGTTAGGCGGTCATTTTTATGAACATGGTAAGACTTGGTTCCAAACATAAAATTTGTTATTTTGTCAAATTAACTGCGGGCAAATGAAACATAATTTTAGGAAACTAAAAGAGGTTCAAACATATATATGTCTTCAATCCCATGGTATTAATTTAAATTAATAATATATGTATGGACTGTGGCGTGCATTTTTTAAGCCTATTTTTGTATATTAACACTATTTTTTACATAACAATTCAGGATTTTAGTGATTAATTTCAATTTCACCAAAATACTTACATATTATGAGCAAGTATATGTTTAATGCCTATACTATGATACTCTTTATTATGATAAATTCATGGTATCTTCATGGTCAAATTTGTTGATATAATCATTTTAAGACTAAAAATCCCATGCTCTATAAAAATGCATACATAAAGCACTTTTTGAAGCAAAATTAAAAAACTAGTTGTAGAACGTGGAAATCTTTATAAATTCATGAAGATGATGTTCAAAATACAGTGTCAAAAACCAAGTGAAAGACAAATTGAAAGAAAAATTAAACAACAATGTCAAAAACCAAGTGAAAGAAAAATTGAACAGTAATGAAAAAAAACAACCTTCGAGACTACAGTAAACTGTAGAAATGACTTAATAGCTTTACCAAAATAGATAACAGCTTCATTGCTGGATAAATGTACACATATTGATCTTAACAGCTATCACATTAACAGATTGTAACATTGACATCAAAGATATATGAGCAACTAATAAAGCAAATCCATATCACAATGCCATATCAGCTAAGTGCATTCTACAGAATTGTTTAGAGCACATTCATTACAATCTTATTCTATATGCTACTATCCAGATTATTTCCATTTTTTACCATCAACAGAAGTGACAAGCAAGTGCAATTTACTATCACTTGAGATAAGGATGGGACTAGATGAAGTACAATGTAGGTGTACCTGCGTCAAAATAATACGATTTTGTGTGGATAAGTCAAGGTTGGTAGACTTCACGCCAAAGGAGTCTCATCAGGTAATGCTGCTTCTTATGCCAATTTAAAATTCTGAAGGTATCCACAAGACATTTTTACATAATCGGAATTATGTTATATGTTTGTCTAGTTATGTTACAGGGTACCAGGTAGTCCAAAACACCAGGTAGTCCAAAACAAAACACATTGTTTAATCACTCATTCAAATTCATGAGAAGTGATTTTTTTTAAACTACTCGCCATGCTCAATCGATCATGGATGCTCAATTGATTTCATCCCACCACGTAGATCTAAAGGCGGCTCATATCATAACTGCACCACACATTCCTTGCATGTCTTACACTTCCAAGACTTTTACTATCGGTGCTAATTTAATGCAATTTTGAATCTCCATACGCTTAACCTACATTAAACTCACCGTGGGTTGGAAATTTTGGTTGGGTGACTATGTTTGCTTTAAGAAAATGACTAGTTAACTTATATTTTTGATCGAAAATTGTCTCGATTTCCTTTTTTCAGGCTCAAATATTTTCAGTGAGTAGACTCATTTAACTACTTTACAATAAAAAATAATATTTTCAATAGGATGTGAGCAATTCTAGCCAATAAAAGAAAGAATTTTTTGATATTCCTTGATTAACATTCTTAATGATTTAGGATACATGCTAGTGTATTATAGTTTGTTATTCAACCATCCATATCTCTTTTCCCGAAACTGGTGATAGTTTGCAGAATTCTTGTCTATATTTGTGTGACCAAGAAAGAATTTGGGACTGTAAATTAAATATTTCCTCATATTATTCAGCTCCTAAAATTTTGCCACAAGAAGAGGATGCCCCTGTTCAATCAGAAATCCCCCTTTTGCAGCAGAAATTTCTTCAAAGACAGAATGTGATTTATGATGAATGCCATCATCCTGTTACAAACCCTGTTAGTGATGGTTTTAAAAGGTATTTTAGTCCACCTATATCTTATGAGTATAAGGAGGAATACTTGGACGTCATTCCTAAAAACCCAACTGTATATTTTGTAATTTATGGGCCTGTTAATGAAAAAAATCCCATTGCAATCCAAGATCAAAGGGATGAAAATAGAGAAGATAGTGAGTGTGATGAAGGTGAAATTTTTGCTTTTTGGTATGCTTCATTTGAATTGATGATATATATATGTAAAATATCTAAGAAAGAACAAAACGTTGGCGATATGACATTTTCATAAATAGATAATTAAAAGGGAAAACAGCCATGTCATCAATCTCAGCCTATGGAAGAAACAACAGTTTTCCATGAGGGGTTAAATCACAAAGAAAAAGATGGGAAGGGTGAACAACTAGAACCTGCTCTACATTTCAATCCTTTTTTAGATGAGCAAGAAGACAATCATCATAGTGATATACATGAAGAGAGTCATCCTAATTTTCCTTATGAAGAGTGCAATCAACATGTTGAAAACTATGTTAGTGATATTTTTAAAGAATATTTCAGCATGCCTTTATATCATGAATGTGAGAATGGCCACTTAGATGATGAAGCTCAAGCAGCAGCCCACAATAATGGATTGGATCACCAAGAAGAAAAGGAGGACTCAAAATGGGATACTCCTTTATGTTTTTTAGATTCAGAAATTACTTTCCTTGATTTTATGGAAAAACACAATGATATTTTCTTTGGAACATTTGTAAGGAATCAGGTTTTAGATTTTGAGAGTTTAGATGAAGAAGTTGATGTCTCATTTGCAAATTGTCAGGAGCATTCCCTGCATGGTTTTCTTGAAGAGAATTTTAGCAGGGTGCTAGAAGAGTTGCAGTTGGAGTAGCCTTGTCATGACAGGAACTTAACAGAAAATTTTATAGGTTGTCATGATCTCGTGGCAGAATACATGGAGAAGCTTTACAATGGTAATGGTTGGTTATGTCTCTACAGTAAAGATCAATTTCTTTATCATAACCTTTTTCCATTAAGTTTTTCATCTATGTTTTTTTATCAAGCATGAGGAGAAAGTTTGTTTATGGGATCATTTTCTTCATTGGATTCATTGGAAGTCAGAAGTTACTTGACTCAGCATTGATTCTCAGTAAGTAGGGTAGGCAGGTATGAATAATATCGACATGGCGAGCATTTCTTTCATTAATTTTCTAGTTTAGTCAGCATCAGTTTAGTTTTTTTTTTAGAGCATATTGGGGATTTCAGGAAATATTGGGAACGACCCAATGGATTTGGAACCTGGTTTATGGGGTTCTTTTCTACCTCGCAGGGATGATAGCATCCCTAGTTAAAGCTAGTTGTTAGAACCATTTTTGGGATAAATAATTGGTAATGGATTTAGCCAGTAAATGGAGGAATAAGGTCAGAAAATTTCCTTATCATATGACCTTAATGAATGCTAATAAGATTCTGCAGGTATTTTAAAGGATCATTTCTAAGTTGGAAATACAAAACAATTAAAAAATTCCATTTTTCAGCTTTTATAATGAATAAAAATGAAACAATTCGCTCCAAGTTAAATGGTGACAGCAAATGAACGACCTAGATGCACAACAGAGAAGATCAAAGGCCACAAATCGTTTCTGCAAAGGAAAAATTGGGAGTGGAAGAGAGGAAGCGGTAAAATTTGGTTAGAAAAGGTAGTAAACCCGACTTCCACTTTCCGTAGTCTAAGATTCGACAGCTCAGAACGTTTCCCTCATAGATCAACGGTTCGAAAAGGAAGAAGCAGAAAGATCAAAGTTGAACTTCAAAGAAGTTAAAATCTCGATTTCTATGTTCCACAGTCTAAGATCCATTGGCTCATAGCGCTTTTTCCAAAGATCAATGGCTAGAAAAAGAACAAAGGGTGGAAATCGGAAAGTGGAAATACCAAATTATTTTATCATGAAAATTTCAAATCCTCCTTTTCTCGATCCACAAGATCTATGGTTCAGATATCTCCTAGATAGATCGATGATGCAGAAAGAAAAAGGCGGAAAGGAAAACATTGAAAAGCGAAAATGCAATAGTTTGGCTAGAAAAGGAATGGAATCTTTTTTTTCATTTTCTGCTAGACCTGGGATCAGGAGAGTTTCCGCAAAGATAAATGGCTTGGAAAGGAGCAGAAGGGCAGAAATTGAAAAATGGAAATATAAAAATGATGGCCATGAAAAGGTGAAGTTCTGTGTTTTGTGATTCGTAAGATCAATGGTCCGAAATGATTATGCGAAAAAATGGAAGAACTGGAAGGGCAGAAGGTGGAAACACAGCAATTGGTCATAGAAGGTTTAAACTTCCTCCTTCCACGATCCAAAATATATATGGTTCAGGGGGAGGCCGCACAGATCACCGATGTAGAAATGAATGAGAAAGCGGAAGGCGGAAACATAAAATTTAGCATCATAAAAGAAGAGATCTCGCTTTCCATTTTCCACAGCCCACAACTTGACCTTAAATTAATGGCTGAGAATGAATCTTGTTGAGATCGATGGTGTAGAAAAGGGGAACATGCACACAGGATAAATAGATGTCCTGATATGTGAAACTTGGTAGGCCCCGCAGTGTTCAACAACCCACATCACCCTTAATCTCATATCAATGATGGAGATTGATTCTTCTTATCTAACTTGCACAAAGAAAATAGATTTCCATATCCACGGAATCGTTTAAAGGCTTGCATTTTTCAATGGCTGGGATTATGGATGAGGTCAAATCAATGGCGGATGTTGATTTCCTTGATTTAACATGTGAGGACAAAAAAACTTTTGAAATCAATGAAATTGGGTACAAGGTTGAGTTTTCGACAGCTCAGATCAAGGTTTGATCTAGATCCACGGCCGAGAAAAATTACACTAGTTCAAAGTGTCATTGATTTAATTCTCCATAGTTCAACAGAAATTTACAGAGAAACCAGGTTCAAACACATGTCTTTGTATCCTTGTTTTGATTAAAACATCAATAGTCTAGTATCAATTTTGCAGGTGAAGATGCACGCATAGATTTGATGTTGTTGCAGGTCATCGAAGGTGCTCTGAAATGTCATTATCATCAAGCAATCCTGGTTTCCAGTTGTTGAAATTATCAAAACGATCTACCATGCACGTTCCAACGTGCTTTTCTATTTGGTTTATGATCATGGTGAATCTTCCATATCAGCGTTTGTTAGGATTTTCATTCCCATGCTGGAACTATTTTTGGCTCTATTTTGAGGTTGGTCTCGGGAGCCTATGACACTATAAATATACCCTCGATAGGGGAATATGGAGTTGGAACCTCTGAGTTTCTGGATTATGTATTTTTAGATCTACCCTTGATAAAAATGACAAAGTCGAATGCTAGTCTCTTGCTGCAAAGATTCCTGTGTATTTCGTAGTTACAATCTGCAATTTCCTTTCTTATGTGCATGTCTTCCTATTAATATTTTCATTATGTTTTCTTTTATATCTGGAATGAGTGTGTAATAGTTCAGAATTCATACATGTTTATGATCTAGCTATTTTTTTCAAATATCCACAAATCCTTCCAGCTAAAGTTAATGTAGAATTCATCTTTTCGGTGCTACGTGTTCATGGACTTTCATTCTTTGTTCTTTATCACCAGACCAACATCATTTTTACTGTAACCGAGTTCTACTTTTCCTTTGTAGAATTTCACCTGCAAATTTTTTTGTAATTTATGAATATTTATGACTCCATAGCCCAATATATGCTTTCCTTGTTTCAACCACAAACATAAATATGAATTTTATTTTAGTTTTATATCTGGCCCTATAAAAAATAAATGAGAGATCCCTCTCTAGAAAGGAAGAATACAAATCCCTTTCTTAAAGTGGTTCTTCTGTTACCTCGGGATTTACCTTCCATGACCTTGGGTACAATTCTGAGTGCTAACAATGACATTAGAGAATACAATAGGATAAAAAACCTTATTCTATTATATATCTATAAGAGGCCCTTTGTCATACAAAATGGGATAACACAAAGCCCACAATAATAAAAATGTCAGCATGCATGTAATTGCTATAGTTATTGGTAACCTGATGTCTTTCAATTTGGACACTATGTCCAACACATTATACAAAATGTATGATTTTCATAGGAAAGTTTTTCAAAATATACATCAGCTTGCATTAACATCCAAAATATATAGATCATCATCTTTGTTGGAACTGTTATCAATGCTCGAGCCACTTGTATCACTTTGGTTATTTGGCTGAATTTTTTGTTGACTTCCTTGATTGTTTTCCTCTTCTTCAGCGTCCATCTACAAACATAAAAAAGTGTACCGAGTGTATCTACATTGTTGGGAATAATGATAAATAAAATAGATAATATACATGAATGTAAATTAAAAAGTGACATGTAACATAGAAAGAATTGATTCATGAATGATACATAGTATTTCAAAACCAAATATCATGCCTTCTCTCAACAACCCTGATGTTGGCTTCACTGCATACTTTTTTACCTGTAATTTGTATACCTCATCACAAGTCATTGATTTAATATAAAGGATTGTTATTGTTTTCTTAATTATAAAATATGAGAGGTAAGACAACATAGATACTTACAAATTCGACAATTAATTTTTACTACGCCATTAACATTTATTGGCATCCCTTGCTTAATCCAATGTCAAACGATTCTTCTGGTGGATCCCCTTTGTATGTTAACACCTATTTCAAGCAATCCAAGGATGTCCAGTGATTAAATAAAATAAAATATAAATATCGCAACCACTATGAAATCTTAAGTTGTTATCAGGAAATATGTTGTCACATATCTGTCGATAGGGTTTCTCTCTCTGTCGACACCCTTGACGCAACGATCTCCTTGAGCATCGACCCAAACATGTTTTACCGTGTCCAACAACACCTACAAAGAAGATGAGGTCTCACCCGAGGCGTTCAAGGGAGGACTGTCAGAACCACATTTCCGCAGTAAGAAGGAGGAGTTGTGCATCTACTGTTCAACTATTGTAGCATTTCCAAGCATTGGTTTACTTATCACAGATCCATAAAATCAATCATTAGATCACATTCACACATTCAAATCATAGCAGAAGAATTGCTCATAAACAGATCAATCATTGTAACATGATTTAAAACATAAAAGCATTGCATCATTCAAAAGGAAACATCATATTGTGACATCCATTCATTCACATCGCATTGCAGGGGAAACATGAAAACAAAAAGAGGTAAAAGGCAGTATTTCCATCAAATATTCATCATGTCATATTAATTTGCATCAAAACATAGGTTCTCAAAACAGTTCCACAGTTACGACAACACAGATAACAGTCTTCCGCGGAGTATTCAACACAAGATTATTGCATAGATTTATTTTCCTCCTATGTTCAAATATTCCTAAACATTATAGTCCTAGATCTATTTATAGGCTTACACCTTTACATCAGTGGTCCACTTCTAACCAAATTCCTAACTACTTGGACCCAAAACTACAAAATAATGACCAAGATCTACACAATATGACCAAAATCTATAAAATATGGCCAATCTACCTTGTGCAGCATATTCTGCCTTGCACATCACCCTCAGTGATGCACAACTAATCTTCCTCAAAAATTCCTACCAACAGTCCCCCAACACAATCTTGTGGCTCGCACTTGAGCCACGTCAGCTGGAAATAGTGTAATCGTCGATCTTGATCGTGAAGTCCTCATACTACTAAGTGACTTCTATGACTTGCTCCTTTACCTTCTCACTACTTTCCATGCACTCTACAACTTCTCACTCTACTGGATGCTCAACAATATTTGCATTTACTTCTGTTCATCCATCCTGAACTACTTGAAGCATAGTAACCACCTTTAGCGATAGCTGCACTGCAATACCTTGAAACTCTTTCAGCAATGTTGTGCACCTCTGTTGACACTCCCTCGCCTTTGTAACTCATTGTTGAAAATCCTTTAGTTCTCCCACTTTGGTTACCTACACCATCGAAGGCACTGTTCTAAGGGATTCGATCTATGTACCCAGTTGCTCCTATGATTCTTTTACTTGCATGCTAAACTTCTCTAGTTGTTCATCCTAGACCACAATGCCCCAAAATTGTGTAGTCACATCTATCACCAGCTTAGCTTCTTTTTCCATCTCTTCAAGTTGCATCGCAAAGTATTCAATGGCGCTCTTCCACTCCATGGCCTTTTCTAGCGGTGTGCCTAGATTTACCAGTGCGTTCAAGTCTTCAATGTCATGCTTAAAGGTTGTAACTAGCTCACCAAGCTTCAATGCTTTCACCTCAACATTCATATCTTCTTTAATTTCTGGAACTTCTTGATGTGCAATCAAAATCGCCTTTTCTAACTGCACTTTGTCTTCTCAAATTTGTGCATTCTTCAGAGTCAACTTGTCATGTTCCTTATTCAACTCTTCGCTCTCTTTATGTGTTGTTGCTTCTTTTTCCTATGACTTCAACAAGTGGTCACCAACGATCTTCTCCCTATAAACCAATTCTTGCACAACCAGCTTCTACAGTCTCACCAATGTGTGCGTCGATAATGCATTGACACCCAGTGAAACGGTTTCAAACTGCTACAAGGATGTGTCAATTTCCTTTCTCTCTATATCAACTACCCTTAGCGGAATCGACACTATTCTACCATGCTCTCTGCATAAAATTTACTTCTGGCACTCTTTCCAAGATTACATTAATTAAATAATTGATTTGAGTCTTTACCTATGTAAATCCCTCCGTCGAATGTTGTCTCAATTGAGTCTCAGTCACACTCTGTGCTGCTTTAAATTCTGCAATAATGCAGTCTACTTGTGCCTATGCCATTAGTGTTGTGTCACTGGCCTCTCCCTACTCCTGCCTTCTCTTCGTGCATGTCTCCTCATATTTCATTTCTGCCTCCAAAATTGTCGGGGTCCTTGAGGATTCCTCTCTCGAATCCTGATCATTTTCATGTGTCGAAGCCTAATCCGTTGGCGCATCCACTGGAGGACCCGCGTCTTTGTGTGATACATACTCCAGATGCACCAGCACTTTCCAGTCCACAGGCCACTCAATGACTATAGCATCTAGCTCTTCCTCTGTTATCCTATATTATGTCATGAGCCATTGTCTCTCTAGGTCCCATCACACCTGCACATGGATTCCATTTGGGCCAATGGCGAATCTTATGACTCGTTGATACTTCAATGCTACTTCCTTTTCCAGCTGCAGGACCTTCATGACTACAACCTTCAATGCATCCCAATACATCCAAAATTGTATGGTGTGGTCCTTTAGCTTCTTGTCTTCAGTAAGATTCCATAGGTTCTCGTACCTTTTTCCCTTACAGATGTGGATGACCACAACATCCATTCCTTGCTAGTCCGCGGGCTCCATCCACGCAACTAACAAAATCAATATAAAAATACAAATATATGTGAATGCGTGCTTCCCCTCCTAAACAATCATGGCATCCTCCATCAATTGGTTCAATAGAAAGAGCAACCAATTCATTTGTATGCCTACAACGCACTGCTCAACACATGCAACCACCCCTGAGGTGCATTGGTTCAGTCAATTCATCTGCACTACCTTGTCCGCAAGAATCTTGGTTACAATACACACAACCTACTCATTTATACTATCCACAACATATGCATGCACATCACGCTCTAAGTCATACTTATTCTTGATCTTGGCAACCAATCTCTTATCATTGTCTTTGTTGCAAAAGTACTGCAACAGGTCAGGCCCCTACGTGGGCAACACCGTGATCTGCGATATCAGTCCTGCAGTGAATGACACCAACTGGCTCATCCATAAGTAACCACCATGTAAGCATGCTAAAAATTGTTTTGCACGTGCATTGGACTCCATCAATAAAAAAAATGGGGCATATGAATGAGTCCTAAAAGACCCGATCGTTCCAATCCCTTCGCCTGATCATGTGGAACACGCACCATGGGATCACCTTCTTTCCCTATCCTTGTCTCGAATAGGTCCATAGTACAGTCAGTGAATGTGAGAAAATCATGGTCCTCATACTTCATTTTGACCAAGAAAGGCACAATATCAAATGTGCATTTCATTCCTTCCGGAATTGTCGGCATCTAGATAGGATATTTTTGGTTCTTTGTGGTCTTCTGCTCCTTGGCACTGGGTCTATGCGAGGGAACAAAAACAAGGATGTCCTACGTGGTCTCCCATGCCCGTATCATGGAGGTCTCAGCTACCTCTGCATCCACTCTGGTTGAAATTCTCATGGTTCTCTTCTTCTGTGTCAGAGACTTGGCCCGATTGGCCCCCCTCTTCCTCCTTGTGACAGATAACAATCCAGCCGGCATGCTTGCTACTTCTTCTTCAATTGGGACACCAACGACTAGTGATCCCTGATCTCTCCCACTTGAAATATATTTTGGAATTGCGGCACTCGACATAACTCACAATGACCCAAAAACACTCGTTGCATGCCTATTCAACACAATATTACTCAGCTCTGCAACTCAATGTTTGCAACTCAACCTTTACAATCATGACTTCAAACTACGGCCTGTCAATTCTTATATCATGGGATCGACCATGAGAAACATTTCTCAATCGTTTTGACCAAATCTGCCATTCATTGCTTGAATCCGTCGTCGATCCTCCCTATCTAATGGTCGAATATGCCATTAATGTGTGTCTCATCCAAAAGCGTTGCCAGATAACTGGTTTAATTGTTGCATTTACTATCGATATGACTCTATCGCATCCATACGGATGTTGCGACATGGATATCTAACTGTGACCTCAATTCCTCTACATGTGCAGCCACTTGCTTCTAGTGCGCCAACCTCCTCATTATTATCTTAACTAAAAACAAGATTTTTTTTCTCTGCAAAATGATTCAAGCATCACATTGCACTGGTCCCTCTCTGTAGATCTTGAGTCGTTGTCCATTCACTAACTTAGGAAACATTTCCCCTTCCAATTGTTGTAGTTGTGCTGCACCTCCCTCAGTAATGAAATAAATAACATAAGGACCCAACCAGTGCATTTGCAACTTACCTGGAAGTTGTATAAAATTAATGTCGTATAGCAGCACCAGGTCTCCTTACTGAAAGTACTTTTTCTTAATATGGCAGTCATGCTAATATTTTTGGTGATCCTTCTCAACGCACTGATGAATTCCTACAATGAACCGATCTTCCTCCATGTGGACTAATTGAGTTAGGAATTACTCCAATGCTTCTTTGTCAGCCATTTCGATTTCTGTTGTGATGCACAATATTGGAACAATGTATTCCATTGGCATCACTACTTCCTTCCCATACACCAACTTAAAAGGTGTCTTCCCTGTCAACCATTTACAAGTAGTGCGATAAGCCCATAAAATTGCCAGAATATTCAAATCTCAGTCATTGTGGTTTGTATTATAGACCTTTATAAGTGCATGCTCCAATACTTTGTTGAATTCTTCAACTGTCCCATTAGCTTACAGATGATAAGGGGTACTCTTCTTGTGTTGTATTTGGAATTCTTCTATCAGTGCACTAATGGTGTGATTGATGAAATGAATTCCCTGATCACTCAACAAAATATTTAGGCACCCAAAATGAGTAACAACATTGTCAAATAATAATCGAGTTGTCTCGCAGCGATACAATCTTCCACTAGTGTATCTTCTGCCCACCTTGTCAAATAGTTTGTTGCTGTGATGATATACTACACACCATTCTGCTTCTCGGGTGGGTTGATTGGTCCCACAAATTCCACTGCACATTTATCAAATGGATGCAGTGTCACCTGATGTACCAAGGGAATCTCATCCCTTCGTGATGGCTTCCCCATTCATTGGCAAACATCGCAAGTCCTTTCATAGTCTGTCGCATCGCCATGAAGGGTTTGCCACCACAGTCCTTCGCGAAGTACCTTCCTGGTCGTTGCACTTCCTCTGTAGTGTCCACTTTAAACTCCCGCATGGGATTTCACCAAGATCCTTTCCTGCTCATGTGGTAGGACACATCGTCATAATATCTCGTCGGGTCCCAACTTGTAAAGTTCTCCAGCAATAAACTAAAACTGTGTGGCTCGAACAACTAGTTGCTTCCTCTTATTTGTAGTGATCCCTTTTGGCGTTGTTCTTGACGCCAAAAACTCAACTATTTTCTCATAGTTGTCATCAACCATTTCAACTCTAAATAGTTGCACATCAGGTAACCTATCTTCAATGTTCCTCAAATCTTCATCTATCTCTATTCACGATAAGTGGTCAGGATCTGCATTCAAATGCCATGGCTTCACAATTATTTCGAATTCAAACTCTTGGAAGAGGAGTAACCAACGACATATCTTTCCCCCCAACACAGGATTATTCACCAAGTATTTCAATGCAGGGTGGTCAGTGAACATATTGAAGTGACCTCCCAATAGATAGTTTCAAAACTTTTGCAATGCATAAACCATTGCCAACCCTTCTCTCTCATCCATTGTATAGTTCATTTTTGTAGAAGACAACTTCCGAATGGAAAAAGAAATCGGATGATCAATATCCCCTTCACCTATTTGTGCCAGCACCACTCCCAGCGTGGTTGACAATGCATCGACATGGACATGGAACGCCTTCATTCAATCTAGAAAAACCAATATTGGTGTTGTAGCCGTCTTTGTCTTCAAGGTGTTGAAACTTCCCTGACACTCCTGACTCCATGTGAATTGCACATCCTTCTTCGACATCTTTTCCATAGGTGATGTGATCGTGGAATACCCTCGGATGAACTTGCAATAATATCATGTATGTCCTAATGTCTCTCTAAGATTCTTCACATTCATAGGTGGCAGAAAGTTAAGAATTGTGTAATCTTGGTTGGATCGACCAACATTTTTTCCTTACAAACAATGTTCCCCAACAACATCCCGAAAGGCACACAAAATATGCACTTCTTTGAATTTAGCATAATCTGATGTTGTCGACAGCATTCCAACATCAATTGCATTTTTGCAAGATGGTCCTTAACCATCCCATACACTATGCAAT
Organism: Pseudotsuga menziesii; assembly: GCA_001517045.1. NCBI lineage: Eukaryota > Viridiplantae > Streptophyta > Pinopsida > Pinales > Pinaceae > Pseudotsuga > Pseudotsuga menziesii. The sequence goes on along the minus strand of LPNX010512102.1, from coordinate 556,775 downwards.
CATCCATGTATACTGCCAAATTTTTTTGAATAAATTCCTTAAATGCAGTGACTACGATCTTGTAAAATATCACAGGTGTATTCTTAAGTCCAAATGGCATCACTATGTACTGAAAGGATCCCCATTCGGTAACAAATGTTGTCTTATGTTGATCCTATTTTACGGTCTTGATTTGACGATAACCAGAAAATCCATCAATGAATGAGTATATCTCTTGACCTCCTACTCCTTCCAATACTTCATCAGTAAACAATGTTGGGAATGGATCATGAAGACATGCATGATTAAGTTTCCTAACATTAACATAGTTCTAAACCTCATCGGTATTCTTATCTTGCACAACCATAGGACTGATCCACTCTGATCTTCAACTAGTTCCATGACTCCCACGTCCAACATTCTGGCAAGCTCAACCTTTACTCTTTCCTTGTATCATGGATTCAGGAGATAAAACCACTGTCGCACAGGCTTCACATCTGGCTTCATAGGGATCTTCATTTCTCCCAAATATCCTAGGATCCCCTTCAATTCAAAAACATTATTGGAATTAGATCCTGAAACTCATGCAATAGATCAGTGATCTTTGCCATGGTTTCTTCAGCCCAATAGTATCCAATATTTTCAAACTTTCATTTCTCCTCTGTCCCAATGTTGACCTTCCAAATCTTCAATGGTTTATTGATTGTATCTGTCGATATCTCACTCATTGCAATATCCCAACTTTGTTCTGTCTCTGTATTGTTGATGTTCCTTGGGTCATCACCATCATCAGGCCCTCTTGTTATGTTGTAGCACTCCATCATCGACTGCATCAATGGCACTTCATGCAAATCCATAGGGTATGCGAATGGAACTACCTTCAACACAACGTCCTGGATATGTTGTAGTGCGCTATGAGTGACTAGATCGACATCTGCAAAACTAAAGATGTGAGTAAAACAAGTCGTCAATTCCTCCCATGTTGTGATTTCTCCTTGCAGTTCCGCTAATACATACCACTGTCATGGCATCTCCTCTAATGTGTGTACAAAATCATGTACCCACTCATACTTTGTTCATGACACCCACATGTTCTATCATGGCATTAAATGAATGATGGGGTCATTTCTCCCATCATACCTTTCAGTGTGCTACTGTTCTGCAGTGCCAAAAAGAACTTCCATCAATATGCGACACCACGACCATCCCTTGATTGATTTCTTGTGTGTTTCCCACCACTGTGCTAGTGTGGCCTTCAACACTTCATCTAATTCCAAAAACCTCTACAGTTCTGATACCCTGTCTTCAAAGTCAACAAGAAAATAAACCAAATCAAGCAATCCTTCATATACTGGAAACTCGACAATTTCTGGTGCAACTCGACGCAGCGACTTAGTGATTCTACCACACTTTTGAATCGAGAATTCCTGCATACAGTGCTGCCAATTTTCTAATGCATTGTAAGAGTCCTAGGATGTGAAGCTATAGCTTCACCATCCCAAATCTCCGTCGACAGTAGGGTGGACATAATATTCTGAAATATTGTACGCATGGTCCCATCCCCCTACAACTTATTCTTTAATTGGTTCCATGTACCTTCTTCCTTCACTTGGATCCATAGAAGCTATGACCTTGATATCATGGTTCTCGAAGGTCATCACATGATTATTAAAATTGATCACCTCCTAGCTGTCATTGGCCCATCCAATCCCCAACAGTGCGAGATAGGAGCATCCTTCATCGACAACATCGATAACATCGAAGTCCGCATATGTCCTCATTCCTTCGAATTCCACTTCTAACCATGGTAATCAGCCAATTGGCATCACTCTGGATTGGTTTTCCAGTCGCAGCTGTATCAAGGACCAAACCAACGGTGGGCTCCCCATTTTTTCCCATGTCTACTTCGTCAAAATGTTGACATCTAAGCCTAGATCCAAAATCACTGAATCTACCTCATAATCCCTAATTTGGATGTCCATTCTCATCCCTCTCCCAGTATTTTTCTTATGCAAGGAGTTCATAGTAGACTCCTTCTGCCCCTTCTCTAGTCAATGCAACAAGCGAGTAAATTCGGATATTTTTCTAGTGACATACAACATTCAAAGAAGTTTTGCAAGGTACCATGTTGTCATGATGGTCCTACTACTAAAGTTGAATCAAAAGTAGGTGGAATTTCATAAACAGGAAACTTACTTGGATCTCTTCTTATTATGTCACGTGCTTCAAATAATCTATCCCTTTCATTGTCAACATCAAACTGCACCTTATTCTTGCTATCCAACTGAACTTATGGAATCGGGCCATCATCTCTTAGCATCACACCTTCGCAAGTAATAACATCATGGTTCTGCTGAGATGTTCGCAACGGATGGTCCTTGGTTTTGGTTTGGTGGAATATTCCCTATTTGGTTTGCATTCTAATTCATATTCTCATTCTAGTTCTGATTTTGGTTCTGCAGTGGTGGAGTGTTCCTTGCTTTCCACTTCATGATCAGTTGCAGACATTCTTCAACTATGTGATCCGCACCGATACAATAAGTACATTGCACTATAAGGTTTAGGAAATCTCTCTGATAATGCCCCAGTACTCCACAATTATAGTATTGCATAGGTCCATGACCTTGTCCTCCTCCTCCCTAACCAAAACCTCCACCTCGTCCTCCTCAAAATCCTCCACGGAATCCTCCTTGTTGCTGATACTGCGGTTGGTTAAACTGTTGTTGCTGCTGCTGTGGGGGATTCATCTACTGTTGAATATACTGTGGTTGGGTATACTATGTCTGAGTATACTACAGATGTTGTGGAGCATACTTCATTTGATTATATTATGGCAGCATCAAAGTAAACTATGGTGGCAGCATAAAATACGGTTGTGGTTGCGGCTATGGTACAAACTGTGGTTGCGGTTTTAGTGGTGGTTGTACCACCTGTGGTGGTTTCTATGGTGGTGGTCTCTCCACTGGATGATGGTATTATCCCTTCACATAATATGCATCCATCGTTCTTTCCTAAAGAAAATCATATGCTCGACAGTCCTTATCTTCATGTCCAACAGATCGAAAAACATGTAGTGCAAATTCGTCGGCTTCGACACCATCTTCTGCATATACACAAAGTATTCATGTTGATGTCCATGAACCTTAGAGACACGAAACCATGGCATACTGGCATGACTCAACGGATTCAAAGCTTCTAATAACAAGTAGTTTCGAAATTCTAGACATTGATCCTTTTGATGTGCTTCGTCGTGACATCGAGTGCACCATGTCTCTTCACGATGCTCCCTTCCCTTCTTGATATCTTGTAGTTGGACCGTCAATTTCACCAATTGTGATTGAATTTGATTCATGCCAACCCCAGTCCCACCAACATGTAAAGCTTATAGCTTCATTGTGATCTCTAGATCCTCGCTCTGTTTCGTAATCTTTTACTGCATCAAGGGCATCTTGATATGTAGTACTATTTCCATGATGAACCATTCCTTATGATAAACATCACTCATTCCAAAGCTAACCTTTGCCATCAGTGTCTTAAATCATTTATCAAAGTACCAAACAGACTCATTAGGATATTCTTTGATCTCTTTAACTCTATGATATATTGTGCCTCATACTTTGGCTTTATGAACTCTTCGATCAATCGAGTTCTGATATCTTCCAGAGTCTTCACTGGGGTCCCAGTTGAAACTTGCACAAACTTCATGTACCAATCTAGTGCACGAAATTGAAAAGTTGTCACCGGTTGTCCCTTCTTAACATCATAATCATGCACTTTCTTTTCCATCCAAATTGCTTCGCATAGAAACTAGTATTGTTCGGGATCCTTGCTCTTGTTCCCATGAAACGAGGGTAACTTCACATCATTACCCACCATCCTGGGCCTTATTCCCGTAGCCGTTGATCCACTACTATTGGTCTGTTGATGACATGTCAGACAATTCAGTGTTGAGCTCGTATTTCTTCCTGAGTACAGCGTAGTGCACAGATGTGTGGGTACATTGGTTCTCTACGTTGGTCTTTCCTAGGGCTCAGGCATAGCCTAGTCACTTCCTTCATCATTGTAGGGTCACTTAGTCCCTTGTGATCTTCTCTCGTAGCCTCCTCTCTCAGTCGCAACAAGACTCTCTTTAGGTCTCAATCTCTTCTCTTTCCTAAACCTTACCCCACTTCGTAGAAGACCACACTCTTCATCGGCTTCCCTCACAGTCTCATTGTAACTTCCATCCATCTAACTTGTATCATTCCATCCAACCGTCATCTTCATGCTACCCGCAACCTCCTTACACTAGGGCTCTACTCATAGAAGTTCATCTTCAATATGCTCTTTGTGACAAATAAGCATCTTAATAAAAAATTGCAAAGACAAAAGAAACCTACCTCTTGTTCCCTTGAAGAATTCCATTTCTGTGTCACTATAAGACTTGACTATGTCAAGTACGAACTCAGTGATGTAGCCTTCCAAGATGTTGTTAAGAAAAACTTCAACAACCCTTATAGCTCTGTTGTCTACCACCTGTAGCCATTGGATCAGCTCTGGAGTCTAGCAAGTTGGTTTTCCCCCTTGGAAATTTTTCTTGCGATAGGTCAACTATGCCAACCACTCATACAAGATAATTGGACATTCAGAGAAAAAGTACTCATGAAAATAAGAATAGAGATACCTTCCCAACCACTCCTCTGTCGTCAATCCAGAATTATGATTCTCTTCCACTGCAAACTCCTGATCCTTCTGATCGAACCAATATTGAATCTATGGTCTTTTCGAATGCCACAACATGTCCTCGATTGTCACCTATCTATCGATAGGGGTTCACTCTATGTTGACACCCTCGACGCAGTGATCTCCCTGAGCACCGGCCTAGACATGTTTTACCCTGTCCATCAACACCTGTGAAGTAGATAAGGTCTCACCCAAGGCATTCAAGGGAGGACTATCGGAACCACATTTCTACAGTATGAAGGAGGATTTTTGTATCTACTGTTCAACTATTGTAGCATTTCCAAGCATTGTTTTACTTATCGCAGATCCATACCATCAATAATTAGATCATAGTCACACATTCAGATCACAGTGAAAGAATTTCTCATAAACATATCAATCATCATAACAGGATTTAAAACATAAAAGTGTCACATCATTCAGAAGGAAACATCATACTATAGAATTCATTCATTCACATTGCATTCCAGGGGAAATAGGAAAACAGAAAGAGGTAAAAGATAGTGTTTCCATCAAATACTCATCGTGTCATATTACTCCGCATCAAAACGCAGGTTCTCAAAATAGTTCCATAGTTGCGACAACATAGATAACAGTATTCTGCAGAGTATTCAACACAAGATTATAGCATAGATTTATTTTCCTCCTATGTTAAAAGATTCCTCAACATTACAATCCTAGATCTATTTATAGGCTTACGCCTTTACATCAGTGATCCACTTCTAACCAACTTCCTAACTACTTAGACCCAAAACTACAAAATATGACCAATCTACCTTGTGCGCCATATTCCTCCTTGCGCATCATCCTTGACCTTTCGCATCACCTTCGGTGTTGCGCAACTAATCTTCCTCAAAACTTCGTACCAACAAAATCACAAATATTCACAAACTTTGCTATCAACCCCTTTTTTCCTTGTCATCATATCTTATGTGTTGAATGGGATCCATTTTTTTTACAACAAAACAATTGAAAATTAATATTTAATACGGAATTAATTAATTAAATGTACATAAACCAAAAAATCAATGATTTCATACATTTGAAGCACATTGGTGTTGAGATGGATCCTCCTACAATGCAATTATGTTCATTTCCTTGACCCTCTCCTTGTACACCTTTTTGGACATCCCTACTGGAACATTTCTCATATCACCTTGTTCATCCTTGCGATTTCCATAATCAGCCTAAAAATGTAAACTTACACTAAACTATTTTTTTATATGAAAAATAAATATAGTAGAACTAAATTTATTAAAGGAATGCTTTGTAGTAGAACATACATATTCTACATAAACATGTTTAGGATTATTAATTTTTGAATGACTATGGTTTTTCGTTGTATGTTTTTTCTATTACAAGTCTAATAGGTCCCATTGACCATTACTTTTGAGATGCCTCTTGTATTTTACATATGACCTGATTCTTGGAATCATTTGATTGATTTATGTATTGTAAGTGAAAAGTACGTATATACGTTGTTTACACTATATCTATCTTATCCATATTTATGTGAGAACAAAATGAAAGAGTATATATATATTCACATACACACACACACACGCACATATATATCAATAAAAACAGTGATACAGTAAACTCAGATTCTATTAAATGAATGAAACATAACAAAATGTAAAACAAAAGAAGTTAGAATGGTGGTAGTTGTATCTCTGAGAAGAGATGTGGAATCTACGCTCACTCATGACAAGATGAATACAAAAGGATTCCTCGGGATCTTTTATCATAAGCCCTTGGAGAGGCAAAAACCCTAAAACTAACCCTAGGAGGCGAATCATCATAAGTTTTGCGGCCCCAAGGTGGTTAGTTGAACAGTCAACTTCTCAAGGCCATACCTTTTGCATACAATATTCATTTAGGGAACTCCATATCCCACTGGAAAGGTATATCTAAGATTTAAAACTTTACCCTAGTTCCAAATGCATGTCATTTTAAGCCATTTGGCCCCTCAAATCACCAAAAGAACATTTTTTAGGGCTTCAAAACAACCCCAAAATATCAGGACCTGAAAAACCATAGAAAATTACAAGAAATTTACCAAAATGGAAAACTATATTGATCCTATGGAATAGGTGGGTGGCCACCTATACCCATCTATATCAATCCTCACACATTAGGAATCAATGGTATCCATTGGATTGTGTTCCCCCATCAAATGGGGAAACTTCTATTGAAATTTACTCTTGTTGTTCCACTTTCCTTGGTGGAGGAATTTCCCTACTTTGACAACTCGATATAGTTGGATATTCTATTAGCGGGTTCCATTAACATATGTGTCCATGATCTGATCAGTGGTTTCTTTTTCCATGTAGTTGGGATTAATATCAATAGGTTTCAATTTCTCTTCCACCTATGAGGTGTCCAACAGTAGTGCAAAATATGGTCAAAGGAGCTTCACATTGAATATTGGGTGCACGCCAAGGAATGGAGGAATGCTTAATTCGAAGGCATTGTCACCAACTATCTTATTCATGGTTTTTATCCCATATCGAGGTGGATGAATCTTTCGATGGGGTCATGTGAACCTCTATTTCTGCAAATGCAACCAAACCTTATCCCCAACCTGGAACTTATGTGGAACCCGATGTTTTTCATATCGGTGCTTGTACTTAGTAGTGGCCTTTTCCAAAATGTCATGGACTTGTTGGAATATGTGATGGATTCATTCAAAAAATATGGTGGCCTTATTATCCTCAGCCTCATCCTAAGCATGGGAAGATTCCTCGTGTGTGGGTGCAAGGAGCAAAGATACACCAATTGGGGCTAGTTGTTGGAAACCCAGGAACACCTAAAAAGGGATGTGATCGACAGAGATATGAAGAGATATGTTATAGCTATGTTGAACATAAGGAAGGATCTCATCCTAGGTGCAGGGATGTTTAAAATTTTACATTCCTAGAAGATGCACAATTATCTAGTTGACTACCTTTTTTTTTCCATCGTTCTAGGGTGGAAGGAAGTCAGTTTGGTGAGATTGGTATCCATCAATGACCATATACTATACTAGAGAGTAATTAGGAACCTATTTTCCCAGTCTAAAATGAGCATGTGGCATCTCAAAATGAACCCAGACATGCTCGAAGAAGAGCTTATTAGTGGATTCGACATAGATTCTCTTCTTGCAAGCTATTAGAGTTACCATCTTAGAGAAGCGATCCACGACCTAAAACACATTGTCATTACAATTCTTAGTTGAAGATAGTCCTGACTTGTAATCCATGGAGATGGATTCCGATGGACCATTTAGAGCGGGAACAGGGGTCTGCAACCCCTTATTTTTTATGATTGGTTTACCAATGGTGTAATCAGTGCAGGATCCGACTTCTTATCAAATTTTGGGTAAATAAAAATACGTTTTGAAGAATTTCAATTTCTTCTCAATTATAAAGTTCCCTTCCATCCTATTATAATGTGCTTCACTTGAAGGAGCACAGAGATGGCTCAGGTGGCATAGAAATCCTTCCTAAATATGAAATTCTACCATTGGTCTACCTATACAGAAGGATTTATAGATGGGAGTGAACTCAATATCATTGTCATATAGCTTAGGCCACCCATAGGTCTCGTGGACATGAGAGTTGAGCACTATGGTTAAAGCTTATACTGGAGGTTAAATGAGGCAATCAATGACTCAAATGGTGTTGACCTTCTTATATTTAATGTTTAGGTGGAACTGTTGTAAGTAATTAGACCACTTCTAGTGGTGTTCATTCTATAAAGTTCCTTGAGTTTGCATGAACTGCAAGGGATTATGATCAATGTGGATGACTATTTATTTTCCAGGGATGCAGTGCTTCCATTAGGGGTAGACTTGGACAATGGAGTACATTTCCTTGTCATAGGTGGAGTACTTTCATATTGTATATGAAAGTGTCTCACTGTGATACACACTAGATGGCCATGTTGAGTGAGGATTGCACCAAGGACGCAGTATGAAGCATCTGTCTCGATCGCAAAGGGTTGTTGCAAATCTGGTAAGGTACGGATAGGTGCTAAACATAAGTGGTTCTTCATCTCCTCAAATATGTTTTTTTGTGGCTTAGACCAGATGAACTTGGCCTTAGATCCACATTTGGTCACCTAGATAAGGGACTAATCATTAATATATAAGCCCAACAAAAAATTTCTCTAGAAGTTTTCAAGGCCTAAGAAGCTGTGAAGCTATGTGAGAGTTTTCAGGGTTAGCCAATTGCAAATGGCTTGGATATTTGATGGATCTACATGAACACCATTTTTGTCTATAATTATATCATATACTGAACCATTTCCATGCCAAATGAGAACTTCTCTATATTAGCATATAAATTGTGTTGTTCCGGGGTACTTAGGACCTAGTGGATATGTTGCAAATATTCTTCCCATGTTCCACTATAGATGAGGATATCATCTAGATATACGAACACAAAGAAATTGGTGAATGGCCATATAATGTCATCCATCATCCTCATGAAGGTTTTTGGAGCATTAGTCAAACCAAAAGTCAAAAAGGCCTTCCTGAGATTTGAAGGCAGTCTTCCAGAAATCAATCTACTCAATTGGCACTGGATGATAGTCAAACTTTAGGTCAATATTTTTGAAATACTTGTCCCCCTTTTGAGTTGGTAAAGGATTTTTTCGATCCGAGGAATGGGATATCGATACCATACAGTGGTCTTGTTTCAAGGATCGAATGTGCCTCATTTGGATTAACTCTCAAATATGGAATTTTTTTCATTTTCCATGAGGGAACCCTATATACTATCCCATTAGGTAAAGGCACACCAGGGATCAAATCCATGGAATGCTTGACCTAGAAATGTACTAGAACCTTGACAAGTGTGGTGAACATCTCTTTGTATGCTTCCAATATATTTTCCACTTGTTTCTATTGCATAGAGGGGTTCTATGTGTAGGTTTTGGATTTTTTTATATCTTTCATTCACCCTCAAAACGAACCATGAAGAGTACAAATTTCCTCATATGGGAGATTACCTTCCTACACTGCTTCATTATGATGAGAGGCATTGCAGTAGCAAGAAGTGTCTCTGGTATCCTGTAGAGTTTATTTCCCAAAGTAATAATGACACTATGAGTTCTAGACTCATACACAACATGGTGTTTCCATATATATGGTTTTCCTAAAATAACATCACAAAATTCAAGCAAGGAAACATCACATATTACCTCGCATTTGAAGGGCTTGATGGCATAGGAGAGGAGACACTATTGATTGATGTAGGTGTCTCATCCATGGCTCATCCAACCAATGTTATAGGTTTGGGGATGTGGAACCATTGTAAGCTTCAATATTTTGATGACCTCAACCAAGATGAGGTTATTCTTACTACCACTGTCAACAATGAAATGTAGTGGAGTCCCCTCCAATCATAGTTGTGAATGGAAGAGGTGTTCCCCTTCCTCTAGCTCCTTTGACTCTTCTGGATGGATTTTTGTATTTTCAATGGTGGAACTAGGTTCTGCGTCAATGATATTATTTCCCCTTCCTTTCTTTGCATCATTGTCTAATTCAAAGTCTAAATTTGGGGATTTTGTCTCATCCAACAATGAGTTTTTTGAGTGACATTCAGTAGTGTTGTACCAAGGGATTTTGTGCAACTCGCACCACTTGTCAATGCCATTTGATTTCCCATCACCTTTCTTTTCCTACATATTTGACTATTTTTCAAGACTTTCATCATTCTTTCTCTATCCTTTAGGTTGTGAATTAGGGCCACTTTTCCTTGGTTATTGCTATTGATTTGCAGACCCAAAATATTGCTTATTCTTTTTCTTAAAAATTTTCTCAATCCTCACAGCATATCGATAAGCTACTCCTAGTTAGGATATGTCCAGGAAATCCATCTCCAACTGAATGTAACTATTCATGCCACTACGGTACTTAGAACCAAGTGTCATTTAGAGTCTCTAATACCCAGTTTTGTGTGTGGCGTATGGAATATATTGGTATACTTTGGCACTGTTTAGTCTCTTTCTTAGTGCAATTTCATCCACTGGGTGTATTGTTCATCATAGTTTCCAATAGGGTATAATTTCTCTTTGACGTCGTTAACAAAATATGCCCAAGTGGGTTATTTACTGAATCTTTTAGATTCATCCTTCGCATTCCTCTCGTAGTACCTGTCCCACCAGTCTTTGATATGGAGGAGAGAATTAAGGAGCATGAAGGTGATCTTTTCACTGTCAAAAAATTTTTGAACAAAGAAGTAACCCTCTAACAGACTAAACCATTTTTCCATAGAATATCAATCTATATTTCCTTCAAATAAGGGGATGTAAAATATAACTTGTACCTTGAAGGGATTCGTACAACCAAAACAGTTTCTCATTGAAGGTGAATTTGTTGTCGTTGACATTCTTTGAAGGATCTGGGAAAACTTATACATCATATCGTTCCTTTTTTCGCATGAGAGATTCCTTGAGCAACAATTTAACCCCAATCTCAACTAGTTTGATACCCAACTCTAGATATTCATATCTCGTCAAAGACATGCACTAAAAAACCAGAAGAGCAGAAAGATTTAATACCACTGATATGGATTTATGTGAGAACGAAATGAAAGAGAACATATATATATATGCGCATACACATATATATGGAAATAAACATAGTGATATAGTAAACTCAAATTATATTAAATGAATGAAACTAAACAAACTGTAAAACAAAAGAAGCTAGAATGATGGTAGTTGGATCTCTGAGAATAGGTGTGGAGGCTACGCTCACTCCTAACAAGATGAATACAAAAGGAGGCCAAATGACCATTTATAATAAAACCCTGGAGAGGAAGAAACCCTAAACCTTGCCCTAGGAGATGAATCGTCATAATTTTTATGGCCCCAAGATAGTTAGTTGAACTGTCAACTTCTCGGGGTCATTTGATCTTCATTTAGGGAGCTCGATATACCATTGGAAATTTTTTTCAAAGATTTACAACTTGCGAATGGAGACAAATGCATGTTATTGATAACTATTTGGCCCTCGAATCGCCAAAAAACATCGTTTGGGGCCTCAAAATGGCCCTGAAAGATTGGGATCCGAAAAAACTATAGAAAATTACAATAAATTTGCCAAAATGGAAAATTGTTTTGAGCTAGTGGAATATGTGGGTGGCCACCTATACCCATATAGATCACCCTCATAGTTTTATAAAATTATTTCCCCCTTCTATTAACTTCCAGCGCCACTCTAGATGAGCTAAAGACCAATTCATCATCATTTGCATATTCCATAATTTGTTGTTCTTATGATGACATTCCATTTTGTTGCTAGTCCTTGCATAACATTCTACATATATGAATTACATTAGTGAATATTCTTTATTACAGTATTACTCAAAATTCAAGAAATAATTCTTATCGATTTATTTTTTATTCACTTGATTCATCCCTATATAATGTTTTACACTCTTCTACACTTAGATTTCTAAGAATATTATCAAGCTTCCTCATTTTTTTGTTCTGCATGTCACACATTAAACAATACACATTAGTTAAATTAACAAATAATTTAAATACAAAAATTAAAAAGCACTTGCCTTATTTGCAATTTTGGATGTGATCCCATCGCGTCGACTAGAATTGTTGTTCATTGAAATCTTATCATGCATTTTCTATTAATAAGAAAGTTGCATCATTAAATATAGAAGCTAACAACTATATTATGCAAATAAATTATAGAACTTCAAAATAGAAAACCAGTCTGAAATTAGAGTTCTTAATTACATAAAACGCATTGGTGCATTTAGTACAAAAAAACACCGATACATTATATCAAAAATGGCACACCATAAACTGCATAACTTTATTTTACATTTTTAGGGAAATAAATGGTAGTGTCAACATTGTCAGTGCGCTATTAATATAAATGCATTGGCAAGTAAATGCAATATGTTCGCATTAAAAATTGTGAAATTTTTTTTGTGTCTTTTAGAAAATAAAATATATTTGTAGGACCAACGCTATCGATGCGATATTACTACAAAATTACCAATATTTTCATTTATTAAAACACACTGAAAATGACACAAGCATTTTTTAAACAAAAAAAAGGTTAAAACACTAAAAAACTGACAAGGTCATCAGGGCTTAAGATGCATTTCAAAAGTGGCCCCATTGCACCCAAAGCTTTCTATATTAAAAAAAAGACGTCATTAAATCTCAAATCCCTAAAAGGAAAAATTGTAATTGTGAAACAATAGGGCGATTTACACCCTAATGTAAAATTTTGCAACCACATAAAACGAAAAGAAGGGTCGCAACATTGAAGGTAACTATGAAATTTTTTTTTCTAAATTTAGTTAAAATCTACATAGGATAATAAGATCAATGGTAATATTTTACGTACTTGAAATTTATACGATGCAGAGTTGTTTGGTTCACCATGCCTAACAAATTTTGATCCTCATAATAATCTGGTTGCTCCAAATTCCTTCCTCGTAAGTCTCTCGTCCAAAAATCTCGCTTAGAAATTTCTGGAAAAGAATGAAATAATATTAAGGTTTTTTACTTTTAAACACATTTTAGAATTATTTTTCTAAATTAAAATTCTTGCCCCTTTTTCAGTTTAGCGAAAAATAACTTGTGCGATTTTTTAATTTTGATTTTCGGCATTATGGTGCACTTTTTACTCTATCGCACCGTTGTGTATATGCATTATCTGCACCAGTTCATTTTAAGTTTAACATAGTATCGTATAAACATATAATATAAAAATTAAAAAAAACATATATCATGTTGCAGTGCGTACACAAATTATGTCGCACACTTGCGTATGTATATAGGAAACGCAATGGTATGAATAATTTTGTGAAATGCATCAACAAATATCCGCTATCAAATATAACATATATTTTCTTTTTCAAGGTTTCTGCAAATGTTGACATACGGTGCATTTGTTGCTATGTTGCACCAGTGTGTCACAATGTTAAAGTTTTATCGGTCTGGTTTTATTGTTTGGGTGCACCGAATTCTTTTAAAAATCCTATGATTTTATTTTTCAACTTAAAATTGTATATTCATCTCAAATGTTCTTTTAGGATTCAACCACACCATTTACAATATTTCATAGTATACATATGTTTCTTAAACTCACCTTATTCTTACAAAATGGTTTCCAAACTATATTGGAAGTTAGAATGTGATATGGTTCTCAAATTTATTTTAGGAATATAGACACGTATATTGATTGTTGATTTGATGCAAATGTAAGGAAAAACGATTATAGTACCAAATTGTCAATTATTCTAATTCTAGCTCATTCCATCTTATTCAAAGTTCAGCGAGTTCTCCCTTTTGCATATCCAGTAAGTTCAAGTTTTATTTATATTTTGATTATCGATTTGAATTTATGTTACTTATATATATGAATTTGAATATGAATGTATTATATATTGGAGGATAGAGTTCATATGCACAATATATTTCACTAGTTGTAAAACGTCATAAGCCCTTATTAAGAGAAAGATACCACTGAGTACTTCGTAGATGAAATTTGGAAACCGCTTTACCTCACCATCTTCCAACCGCAATCCTTGGTCCTCGTCAATAATTTGTCCTGAGTTGGATATCTTTTATGACACCCCAATAGTATGTGGTTGTTCAAAATTTCGAGGATTGAAGGAGAACCCTTGGTGTGCCACACTCGACCATTACACTAATGATTGATTACCAATGTCAATGGTATAATATCCCCTACTACAATAAAAAATCCAATAGGTGATATAGAAAATATAGGTAGGAACACTTCCTTATGCTCATTTTTGAAAATTTGGAAGTCGGAACAACTATGTCTCATCCTAAATTTACCAACCCCTCTACTTTTATTCATTCAACTGAAATTTATAGTGATCCAAAGTATGATCGGAATTCCACCCAAAACATCTCTACTAGAAGATACAAAAATTTGCAAGAGTTGAGAGCGAAATTGTCCAAGTACATACCAAGGTTCGTCCAATTGTTGGAGGGTAGCGATGACTTATCTCTTCCTACCAATTTGCAAATTAAATATTAAACTTATTACAAACATGCTTTGTATTTCTCTTTGTCATCTTCTCTACCTATTCTTGATGTTGGAATCAAATTCTCCTTTTGTGGTAATCATTTTATGATTTCCAAGTCTAATATAGATGCTACAAATCTTGGTTTTTTTATATTTTCATATGTACTCGTCCCCCCCAAATAGTAAGTAGCACTTATGCCATTTTGCGGTCCTATCAATTCTCCTTCGGGTTACTTGAATATTTTTAAATAAAATCATAGCATTTCCATGTATAGCCTGTGCCTGAATGGTTATCTTTGTGGAAAAGATAACAGGAAGAACTTGTTATATATAAATGGTCTTCCATGCACTCATTGAAACATTGTAGGGCTCATAAATAGTTCTAGGTGCTCTTTATTTTCTACAAATTGTCCATTTGAGGAACACTTCAATGACCAAGACGCATTTATGAAAAGGAAAGTATCCATATTTGTTGTTGTGCATGCAATATGTAGTTTATCTCCCGGTGACAAGTTGTTAATAAACTATAAATTTCATAGACCACCAACCGCTCGCCATAGATTCCTTGCATTGGGATTACCCTTGGACATCCCCTTGAGGTGTAAAACAAAAAAACATTGATTAAGTGTATTTCTTAATTTTCAATAGGATTCATGTTAATGTATTACTCAGTTTAAAATTGTGTTTCATAAATTGTTAATTTAAGTTATAAATTGTTTGTATTATGGCCAAAATAGGGGACTTTCCCTGAACTCCTCATGTGAGTCATCGTACATTCAAGGATGTATGATCAAACCATTATCATATGTGTAATTTTCATTCTGAAATCTCACACATGTAGTCATGAATTGCACTACATGTACTGATATCCTCATATACAACTCTCTTCTACAATTAATTGTATTTGTTAATTTTCAATGGGATTAATCTTAATTAATGCTCATTTTGAAATTATGTTCTATAAATTGTTGATTTAATTTATAAATTGTTTGTTTTATGGATAAAATAGGGGGATTTCCCTAAAATCCTCATGTGATTTTTCATACACTTATGGATGTATGACCAAATATTTCATATGTTTTATTGTCATGCTGAAATCTCACACATGTACTAAATTGCACTACCTATGTTTCCAGCCTCATATACAACGCGCTTCTTTGATTAATTGTGTTTTTCTTAATTTTCTATGGGATTCATATTAATGTATTGCTAAATTTTCCCAAGGGGTGTAGAATAGATGGAATGGGTGTATTGTTAGGGAACTCCTTGTGCAAGGTCACCGGTTCAAAAACTTCGTGGGTACTATCCTTACAAAAAAAATGTATTGCACGATTTGAAATTTTTAAGTTTTCTATGAGAATGATGTTAATGTATTTTTCAATTTGAACTTTTATTTTATAATGTGTTTGTATTTACACATTTTCTATTGGAAATGATTCTCATACTTTTGTAATAATTCTCTCGTATAATGATGGATCAAACCAATTGAATTGTGCTTACTAACATCATCAATGTAATGTTCAATGTTTTTTAAATCATGAGTCTAATGATGAGCGACCTATATACCATCTTATGTTGCAACCTAGTACAATGTCAAATCGAGATAAGGTTAAAAAAAATAGTGCAACACAAATAGGAAGCATACCAAGCAAGGTTGAATCAATCACCTATTCAATTCCCATTGCCTCTAAATCCACCAATTAGGAATGCCTACAGTAATAGAAATTATTCAGTAAGTTGGAAATGGAGGAAATGAAATATAGGTAGGTATGTATGAGTTATTACAACATATGAGTGCCATGGAAGAAATGTTGTTTCATGTATTCCAGTACAATGAGCCAAAGGATGACGCTCATATCATTGATATGTTCTTCCAAATCCTTAAATCAACTTCTACGACCCCTCTCTTTAGACCTTCCTGGTTAAATCATACCCATCTAGGGACAAAAATGTTACTATACAAATTGAAAGCAATGTATGGCATGTCAATTACATGTTTCTCATCACTTTTGAGGTAACTAACCATCAACTCCCTTATCTTTTAAGGAATATTATCACACAATCAACATTGAAAATGGTCAATTTTATGGATGCTAAATGACATTGTACATTTATATTTCCTGCTAACTATAGGCTATTTACATATAAGTTACTTATGAGTGATAATGTCTTTCCCGGTAACTGCGAAGAGGAAAAGGAAATGTTGAAAATGTTGGGTGTTGAGTACATACCATATCATGTGTTTCCCAATGATTGTATTCTATATAAAGACAAATATTAAAAAATATAGATATGTCCAGAATGTGGGAATGAAAGGTACCAAAAATCAAAAAACAAGGATAAAACACATGGTCATCCTCATAATAAATTAAGGAACATGCCTATAATCCCAAGGATTCAACTTGGCTCTTTCATTGCAAAGAATTGGTTATGTTGCAAGGATGGCATGTCTCACACCAAAGTGAGGAAGGAGTTATGTGAATCCCAACAAATTCAATAGCCATGAAACATATAGAGGATACATGGACCAAAAAATTCAAGGATGAAGTACGAAGCCTTCAATTGAGCATAGACATGGATGGCGTCAACCCGTATTCCCTCCAAAACACCAGCTATTATGTTTGGCCTATAGTGTTAGATTTTTATATTTCTAAGCTAGCATTATCTTAGGATATTTAACTGAGAGAATAACATGCACAACAATAAACACAAGAGACAAGAGACACAAAGAATTTTCCTTGGGGAAACCATAAAGGAGAAAACCCTACAACTTCCTCAGAGATAGAATGAGCACCAATGGCAGCAGTAAAACCCGAAAACATAAATATGATCTCCACAGCTTCTCTCTCTCTATCTCACTTGAGAGAGATACTCCTCTCTCACTCATGCGCCCCAATGAGTAAGTGTGTGTGTGTGATAAATAGAGAGGCTCACTCTCTATTTATATTCTTTCATTCACTTGATGTCCACTTTAACATGTTGGCCCCACTTAACAATTACTTACTAGAGCCGACATCTCTAGGAGAGTCTAATAACCCTAGTGCCCCACAACTATGGGGACTTTTCCCTCTGATCAACAAGGAGGGTTAACATTGACACAACTGTGGAGACTATTGCCCCAACTTACAATGGATGGTTAACCTCAATGACTTTACATGACTTGTTACATTATTGAATCTCCCGATTGGAACATCGGGGCATGACATGACTCAATTACATTATAGATAATTCCTAGACTAAACATCGGGGTACAATACATAAGATATACAAGTGAATACATTCCGAAGTTACAAATACATCAACACTCCCTCTTAACTAGGAAGGTATTCTCTCGACACAATTTATCAGCACAAGTATTCTTCTCTGGATCATCTGGATCATCATCAAGTCATCTTCATCTTCAAGTCATCTTCATCTTCAAGTTATCTTCATCGTCAAGTCATCTTCATCGTCAAGTCATCTTCATCAAGTCTGGATCATCACTGGATCATCACTTGATCTGGATCATCACTGAATCATCACTAGATCATCAATTCTGGATCATCACTTGATCTGGCTCATCACTACTGGATCATCATCAAGTCTGGATCATCACTTGATCTGGATCGTCACTGCTGGATCATCACTTGATATGGATCGTCACTTCTAGATCACCATCAAGTCTGGATCATCACTTGATCTATATCATCATCAAAGATGGATCATCACTAAATAATCATCATCATTACAGCTTCTGATATCTCAATCAAATGGTGCTATCTCTTCATTCTTCTCATCACAAGAAGTTCTACAGAGCCAGCCATTTTTCATGCTGGTTGTAGGCCTACCCTTCATGTAGGTCTTCAACACTTATATCTGACCCTCAGTCAGAATGGCCCACCTAGATCTTACATCTGGCCTCATCTTGTTAGAAAGGCATGCCCAACACTCACATCTGACCTCATCTTGTCAGAAAGGCCCAGCACTCACATCTGACCATGTGTAAACACATCGCACCAGAATGGCTCAGCACTTACATCCAACCTCATCTTGTGAGAAAGGCTCTGCACTTACATCCAACCTCATCTTGTCAGAAAGTCTCTACACTTACATCCAACCTCGTCTTGTCAGAAAGGCTCTACACTTACATTCAACCATGTTCGAAAAAATCGCATCAAAAGGGCTTTCAGTCCCAGACTGAGGATTCCTGGTAACTAACCAGGTGCCTCCATTCTCCCAGAGAATGGCATCATCCCTTGTATCTGATCAAGTGGGAACACATCCCTCAATCACATTAGAATGGCCATGCACTCACATCTGATCATGTAATATTACATCCCACAGTCATATCAGAATGGCCCTCATTCCTAGACTAAGTATTCCTGGTAACTGACCAGGTGCCTCCATTCCAAGAATGGCATTTAGCACTTATATCTGATCATGTAGGAACCAATCCTACAGTCACATCAGAATGGCTTAGCACTCACATCTGACATGGAAGGAACCAAATCCCCTCACCATGACAAAATGGCTCAGCCCTTACATCTGACCATGGAAGGAACCTAATCCTCTCACCATGTCAGAATAGCTCTAGGTCTCATCATTTCCCCTTGGAGGGAACCTTGATCTAGAGAACACCAAGCTTCTCCCTGAAGTACTCAAACTTCACTTTGGCCATTTCTAGCATAGAATCACATCAGGGCTAATTACATCCAAGGATAACCTGCGAGCTTCGCCAGAACCGATTACATCCGAGGACAACCTACAGGACCGTTTACATCTGAGAAACCTACGAGCTTTACCAGGATTTATGCTCAGACAACCTGTCTCATCATCTATGCTATAAATCCCTCTTTCGAGAGATCTTGATCTGGATCACTACTCCTCTCTGCATCATACAAAAATGCAAGTCAGATCAACCAAATCAAATAGTAGTTTTCAAAAGAAACATTCTACCTCCCAAATAGCAAGTGGCAACATCTTTTGCCTCAACTATACTCAGCGCCATGTAGGATTCCATCCTGCCAAACCAAAAGATCACACTAGATCCCATACTGAAGTAGCACCTCGAATTTCTCTTCCTATCAATGGCACTTCCTACCCAATATGAATCCTCATAAACTTACAGGTTAATCTTCTGATTCACCTCATACTTGAGCCCATAATCAACTGTACCCTTCAGGTACCTCACTGCATGATTTGCAACCATCAGGTGAACATGTCTCAATGTGTTCACAGCAAAGCAAATCGTGTTTGTCAAGTACATCAAGGAATAAATCATCTGACGATACATCATGGCATCAACCGAATTTGATCAAGCATCATTCAATAGCTTCAAGTTCGATGCCATAGGTGTGGTCATGCAATCCATCATCCTGAACCTCTTCATAATCTCTACTACATACTTCCCTTGTCCACACCTCCACGCCTAGAACGTAGTGCATCATCCCCAAGTCCTTTATCTCGAACTCGGCAATAATTCTTCTTCTTGCAAATTTAATGAGTTCCTATTTTCTGTCAGGAACAAGTCATCGACATATAACAGGAGCATCATTGGTCTTTCACCTTCAAACTTGAAGCAAAGGTGGGAATCCTATTCAATATCAATAAATCCTAGAGTCATCAATAATTTTTCCATCTTGTTGTACCATGTCGAACCTTAGGATCTTTTGCAGTCACTCCTTCTGAAGTAGAGCATCATTCTCCCTCTGTCTTTCATACTCTATGCACTGAAACATTCTGTACCAGAGTGACAAGTAGCTTCCTCTGCTACTAATATTCTATGTATCCATCTAGGATCATTGGATACCAATATAATCTATCTTGAACTTTTTCAAAAGTTCTTCTCGCACCCATCTGTGAGCTTTTCATCCTCTATAGACTTTCATCTTCAACCTTGTAGCAAAGGTTCAGATCTTCATCAAGCTCCTCATGTATGTGTTATCCCATGGGTGTATTCTGAGCTCGTACAAGGCCTTCTTTCATTTGCACACATGGTTATGCCTATCATGTGTCTCAACTCCCACTTGCTGAAAATGTCTCTTCATAGTCTATGCCTTCTTTTCGTGAGAATCCTCATGCTACGAATTTTGCCTTGTATCCCATGATGTTTCCATATACTGCATGATGGAACTACGAACTTCCCTTCATGTATCGATATTGCATTCTAGCCATCATTCTTCTTGAACTGGTCTTCCCTTTCGTCTTGGTTACTTCTTCATAGCTTGAAGGTTCTGCATCAATGATGTCGTTGCATTCATCATATTATTCTTCATCTTGAACTGTCGTCACTTGTTCTTCGGAACAAGTCTCATCGTTCTTTGCTTGTAGGCGATTATGTATGTGATCTTTCCTACAATTCGAATGCATTTGTATGGTTAGAAACATTTCATAAGGCATATTCATAATGGCAAATTCTTATGCATAAATATGTGATCATGAAACTATTTTAGCCAATACAAAATTCATCCATATCTCACGGAAAATTTCTAGATGTCTTCCATCTCTACGAGGACAACATTGAGATTGTGCACTATTCCAATATGTCAGCAAAGAGATTTCATTCTAGATAAGTAGCAATGGAGAGTTGTATAGAACCATGAGCTACTTACCCATCACATGCATATTAGTAGTATACTGTCATTAATGCAGACATTCTATCATGCATAATACATCAACTGAATATAAACAAATGCATAACAAAAACAATATCATGAAATGACAATTGAATACTTATCTTTATTTGTTTCGTGGGTAGACTCCTTCTTGATCCTTCCACTTCATCATCTTCTTCATTCATGACTTCATCATTTCTTATCCAAATGCTCAAGATGGATAAGAGGTTCTTCAAGAATTGAGTCCTTCATATTCCCCATCGCTTGAGGGATCTTCTTTCAATGGTGAGAGCTTGATCTTCAGTTGCTCCCATCTTCTCTTCTCTTATTATGAGTCGAGCTTCTTCTTCTTCCCAGAGTCTGCTAAAAGTAATCACTTCCTTCTGGCACACATTCCTCAAATGAATGAACCCCATGATCCTAGGAGGCCATTCAAGGTGGTTATCACCACAACTACATTCTCTACTTCTTCTTCTACTACTACAAGTTGTTCTTTGATTTGAGAGACCCTAGTAGAGTATGACTGTATGGTCTCTGCATTCTGGATCTTCACATGCGTCAACTGTTCTCTCAAAGTCATATTTCAATTTATGTTCTTCCCTTCAAATAGCTTGGTCAAGGAATCAAACATCTTTGATGTCTTTAGGGAAGGCACTTGTGGTACAAGTTGATCTATGATTGAATCAGCAATGATCTTCTTAGCCTTGACCAAGTTCTTCTTGTGTAAGGCTTTGAGCCTCATCTCCCTCTGGAACTGGCACCTCTCTACTCATGTAGGTGTCCAATTCATTTTCCTCAAAGAGATCATATACTTCCATGCTTAGAAGTTGTCAACTTCACCAAGCTTATCATCAAGCTGAAGTGATAGATCACTTTGAAATGAGAACCTCAAATGAAAATAGCAAAAGATTAGATCTTACCGATTTGAGGTGTTCGTCTTGCTTTCGGAGCTCACTGATCTAGGGTTTGTCAGAGAAACCCAAATTTTAAAAAATTAGAATATTTCATATTTGATTGAATAGAAAGATAGATCTCTTCAAAATGAGCTGTCCAATGTACTCCTTTTCTGAAAACAGTGGAGGGAAGCTCCCAGAACAGGAAGCGTTAGTTTTCCAATTTCTTCTGCAGAAATGCCTGATACTATTTTCGCGGTATCTCTGAAATTACTGCTCCTATGTGTCTGAAAATTTTCACTAAGGTAGTCTCACCTATCCCTATTCCAAAACCATAGGTTTAATCAGAATTGGTTTCCCCAATTGGGACTTATGAGCATTTTCCCAAGGTGATCTGTTTCAGGATTGTTCAGCATCGAGAAGTTATATGGACTTCCATGCGTCACTGTTTCATCTTCTAAGTCTGAAATGTGAACCACAGAAGGTACAGTCTGTTCCCTTTCTGGAACATCTTTAAAATTTTCATTTTGACCTTTGTAGCCCACGATATAGCAATTCTCCCCAAGTGTCTTGTTTAGGGATGAATCCTGAGAGAGGCTGGAACCCTAACTTGGAGGGATCATATCTCCTAGAATATAGTGAATCTAAGGTGGAATTCTGGACACAGTGTAAATCAGGGTTTTATCTTCGGCCTATGAAAGTTTCAACTCCTAATCCTTTTCCAATCCCGAGATATAGCGAATGTACCAAAAATTATCAGTTTTAGTATTTTAGGGTTTTTCCAGCTCAGGGTCAAACTAGGTTTGACTTTCCCGGAGTTTCACCCAACCAAAAATCTTGACCCAAGTCTCTAAACTTTGATTTTTATGAGGATACAAATCCTATGCCGGGCTCACTCAAAAAATCCTCTTTTGTAAGAATCCCTAATTTCCCGCACCAAAAACTGAAAATGTCTCGAATCAAATTTCGCTTCGACAGAAAGATGCGCCCTTCAATGGAGATTCAGCCTAGCATAATTTTGCTGATGTATTATGGAGAGAGACCCAAAAAGTAAGAATCCCTAGCTTCTATAGCTGCACAATGTCTTCTTCTCAGGTTAGCTCTGATACCATGTTAGATTTTTATCATTCTAAGCTAGCATTTTCTTAGGATCTTTAATGAGAGAATAACATACACAGCAATAAACACAAGAGACAAGACACTCAAAGAATTTTCCTTAGGGAAACCATAAAGGACCCCGCAACTTCCTCAGAGATAGAATGAGCACCAATGGCAGCAGTAAAACTCAAAAACATAAAGATGATCTCCACAGCTTCTCTCTCTCTCTCTCACTTGAGAGAGCTACTCCTCTCTCACTCATGCGCCCCAATGAGTGAGTGTGTGTGTGATAAATAGAGAGGCTCACTCTCTATTTATATTATTTCGTTCACTGATGTCCACTTTAACATGTTGGCCCCACTTAACAATTACTTACTAGAGCCGACATCTCTAGGAGAGTCTAATAACCCTAGTGCCCCACAACTGTGGGGAGTTTTCCCTCCGATCAACAAGGAGGGTTAACCTTGACACAATTGTGGGGACTATTGCCCCAACTTACAATGGAGGGTTAACCTCAATGACTTTACATGAATTGTTACATTATTGAATCTCCTGATCGAAACATCGGGGCATGACATGACTCAATTACATTATAGATATTTCCCGGAATAAACATCGGGTACAATACATAATATATACAAGTGAATACATTCTAAAGTTACAAATACATCAACATATAGTAGCGATTAATAACAATATTCCCCCATGTTTTTCCATGAAGAATGAACATCTTATGTTGGCTCTTATAGTCCCTGGTAGAAGACAAGTGAAGAATTTGGATGTTACCTAAAACCATTGATCAATGAATTGAAGGAGTTATGGGAAGGGATATAGGTATATGATGTATCGATACCCATCCCAAAGGAGAGGAGGCTTACACTGTATGTCATATGTACATACAACACACATTATTATCTGGGGTTAGGATTTTTCTATGGTAAATATGTTGTTTGATTTCTTTATATTCAAATAAATACTTCTTAGCATATTTAATTTGGTTGTATTGCATTGGTATTCAACACTAACGTGCTCTATATACCATAACACCACAGGTATCAAGTAACAAAATGTTATCATGGATGTAAATTTTTTGGAACTTCTATGAAGGCTAGGTGGTTCAGAGATCTAAAAAATCCAGTGTACGACTGCTCAATGGTATTCCTCCCAGAAAATTGCCCTTATAGAAGAGCAAGATCTACTTTCAATGGTAAAATAGAGAGAACCCAAAGGCATGAAATAACGACATTGATTTATTGTCTTAGGGCATATGACAAAGAGAAGGAGAAGGAAATTGCAGATATTTCCAATCTTTTTATTCAAATGGGGAACCTATGTTCAATGATTCAAAATTATTTGACACCTATGTTAAGAAAATTCCCATCAATATGAAAAGGAAATCATTATTTTATGAGATCCCATATTGGGAGCATGTTAATATTGTACACTTACTAGATCCCATGCATATATTTAAAAATTATTCATATTCTTTGTGGTAGCACATACCATCAAAAAAAAGTGCCACATTGTCTATCAGGAGATATTTTATTTCTTCAAATACTAAAAGGAATCATTGGCCATGACAAGAAAATAGAGGAGATGATGACCCCTCTTGGTCATTTAAAGAAGGTGGTGTCCCATGGGTTTTTAAGAAAGACGATATTTCTTTCACAAAGGAAAATATATTGGGTGTGAATGCGCCTTATTTATATGGGTCCACTCTACGTTGTTGCTTCACTATAAATGAAAATTTGTCGGGTTTGAAATCACATGACCATTCCAACCTTCTAAGGGTACGTATAATGTCAAAAAAATGTTTTTATTTTTTCTTTATATCTGTTAACACAAAAGTTAAAATGTAATTAAATTTTTGTGTTCACTTTGTAGTGTCATTATCTATTGTCCGTGCATGGGTGTGTGAACCATGACTTTCCTGATGACATGTGTCGTGCCATATCTAAACTATTTTCATTTGTAAAGTGGATCTTCTAATTCAGTTCATCTTCTAATTCAACTACTCAATGAGGTTGAATTATTCAGAGTGGTCTCATGTCATTGGATGTTCTTCTTAGAGAGGTACATGAAAATTTTGAAGGGATTTGTTGGACAAAGGGAAAAACCTGAGGGGTCTATAGCAGATGGGTACATAGTATATGAGTCGTTCTATTATATCAGTGAGTACATCAAGCAAATCGACCACAGACCAGGCATGGTGATTTGGGATGATGAATGTGATCAAGACAAAAGGAAAGGGGAGCTACTGCAAATTAACAAGCCATAGTAGCATAACTCGAGTACGAATACGGATACGAATACGATTCGATACGAAAAAATATGTAACAAAAAAATCCAATACGAATAAAATGCGGAAGTAGACTTCTTATATATAATATTTTTAATTAAATATACAACAATATATACCATTTATATATAGTTAAACATATAGAATATTTTCAATGAAATATTAAATAGCAACCATTAAATTTTTAACTTAAAAAATCATTCTTTTTTTAAACATATTTCTTATAATCAAAATTACTCTTTAAAAAAACAAATTATAATACCCTTAGTATAAGAGAAAAACTCTTAGTTATTAATAGTTATAAATTATTTTAAGAAGAAAGTAAATAATATTTAGCACTACTTACATGTGGAATTAATTAATTAATGTTTAAATTGTGTTAGGGTTAACTTTGAGTCTCGAATAAGCAATGATGTAAGTGGTTTTGGGCACATGGTTTTTCTAACCAATAAATCTAGTGTTGCTATTATATTTGCATATTTTTTTTCTTTGGCATATTTTTATATGTGTTAAATTGAATTATAAAGTATAAAATTGAAAGATATTTATTTTATAATGTTTGAATAATTAAAATTTGGATTTTTAAAATTAACCCGTATCCCTATTACACAGATCGAATATTTGACGAATTCGAGTTTGTTCAAAATTTCTGTACACAAAAGGCCAATACCGCCGAATTATGCTACTAAAAAAATATGAGCAATGTTAAGTTTACATGACATCTTACTTTACTTACACAATTGTTTTTTGAAAATAATTGCTATCTCAAAACTAGTTGTTCATTCATATAAAAAAAACTATAAAATTTGGATTTTTAAAATTAACCCATATCCCTATTACACATAGATCGAATATTTGACGAATTCAAATTTGTTCGAAATTTCTGTACACAAAAGGCCAATACGGTCGAATTATGCTACTAAAAAAATATGAGCAATGTTAAGTTTACATAACACCTTACTTTACTTACACAATTGTTTTTTGAAAAATAATTGCCATCTCAAAACTAGTTTTTCATTCATATAAAAAAATATTAAACATACAAAATTAGAAGAGTCTGAACAATATTAAGTTAACATCGCATCTTACTTCACTTACACATACATTAAATTTGTAAAATTAAACTATTATGTAAATAGAATTATATTAAAATAAAAATATGGCAATTTCAATGTATTCTATATTTCTGGGAGGGGATCTATTTTTTAAATAAAGAGAATTTTTCAAAAATGAAGAACGGTTGAAAAGTCTTTATATTTCTCATAGTTCCATGAGAAGAACATTCAAATATGGTTTTTCCCTTAAAAAAAATTCCAAGGTTCTTTTTTTTAAATAATTCAAAAACCCTGACCAATACCACTTCTTTACTTTATTTCTCCAACCTGCAAGTAGGTATGGGGATACAAAAGGAATTTTATAACTCCTCTCTTTCCCCAAGGACTACCCTCGCAAGGAAGTACGGGGCATAAGAAATAATTGATATAGATAACTTTTTTATATCAATAAATACATGAATAAAACCGAAGAGTCGCACTCAATGAATTGTGTGATTTTCCTATAATTTTTGGGTTGGTTTTCTTATTATTATTATTTTTTAAGCAATTCCACTTATGAAGCGGTAAGATATTTTTCATATCACTCTTTTAGATACATGATTAATCAATTACATGAAATTCCTAATGTATAATTTTAAATATATGTCAAATTAAGAATTTAATAAATGACATATAAAGGGATACTTTATAGAGGCCCAGTCAAATGTGACAGGCTGGGTATGCTTGGAATGGTCTTGTTCCACCACGCTGTGCAGGTGCGAACTCTGATGGACCTTTTTCTGGAGGGGAGGCATAGTGTCATTGCCAAACCGAATACAGACTAAACTCTTTAACTGTATTATGCGGGAACCAGTCATCATACTGAAGCCTTGAGGAAAAATATAGGCTTTCAGCAAGTCATAGATGTAAGGATCATCTAGACTGACAGAGAATTTGGGGAAGATAGTTCCAAAAGCAGGGCCATTATGGAGGGGTGCAGTGAATCCACCAATGATAGCATGAGTGAAGGATGTGTGTCTGGTGTCAATAGCTACACACAAAGAATGTACAGGCAAAAATGGACGAACAAGAGGATTAAGTCCTAAACGGATAGCACCTAAATGAGCATATTTATAACCTTTACTTCGTGCCCAGTCAATTTGAGTTTTATCAATAAGATTGATATGGACAGGGTCTTGAGAATCTGTAAAAGGAATATCTATAGAAGACACTTTTATTTGTGAGGATGCAAAATAATTCCAACCAGTGAGCTTATAGACATCTTTTGGGAGTATATCTGGTAATTGCCAGTCAACTGAGGGATTTATATGGTCTATATGTATAATAGAGGAGGATGGAGAGGAAGTAGAACACTCAGCGAAAGATGAGCGTCTTTCTGCTAAAGATACTTCATTATTCTCTTCTTGCTGACAGTCTAATACAGAAGGAGTAGTAACATCCATTGTGGGATCCATTTGAATAAGGGTTCAGTCTCCTTTTAGGCCAAACAACGGGATTTACGGCGCCTCAATCACAAACGGCTATTACCCTGACTACGGCCTCTTAGAAACCCTTTGGAATTCCTACAATTACTCAATAGGTCATTTCCACCTATCTACGGGGAGTGTTACTATTTAGACATACATCAACAAAATAGTGAATAGTGTAGTACAGTGCAGCGACTTACTATTTAATTGCAGAGTGCTGTTCCTCGGCTTTTACTGTTCCTCAGCTGCTTGGCTCTGATACCAACTTATGCCCCAGATCTACAGCCCTTCTACTCCAGTTTGCTCACTAATAATTTCACACAATTCTTTACGAAGCACATGAATTATCCATGAAATGAACACAATACATAGGGCGATAACAATGATTATAATAGTGGTAAGATAAATATACATCACAGAATGCTTCACAATCAGATTACAGATTACAGACGCTTATTGCAGATAGCCTTCGGAGAGCGAAGGTCGGCACTGCATATACACAATACCTAGATCAAGCTTCTGATGAGATCTTATACCTTAACGGCAAGTCTCAGAGCATACATGCTTGATTTACAGACTCAATCTATAGGATTTTACAGACTCTATAAAACAATATGTCATCAAGCAGTTCTGATGCGTTCATTTAGCACGAAGCCATGACGCAGAGCATACTAAGCCTTTCAGACTTACAGACTCAAACTTAAGAAGTCGAGCAGACTACTTGCTCAAGACTCCAGACACTTGCAGAGCTCACTACTAGCTCGATGCAAAGACTCAATGACTCAATGACCCGATGATCTCAAATGAGGCTGAGGGGTCTTATTTATACAAATTTAGCCAGTCACCCGGTGACTAAGAACTGGCACACACCGGTCATAAAGTAGATCCGGTTACCAGAACCTACATTAATAGGTTAAAACTGAATCATCCGGGGCGACAAGTGGGGACAACCACTGTCGTTATCTCGTCCTTTAACTGGCCAGAGGCATTACGGGGACCCGGAATCTTCTGTCATGGCCGACAGACTCTAGACAATAACAAAGTGGAGCATTAACTGGCCCACGTCAGTTTATTCCTAAACTATTACAATGTGGAGTTATTACCGACCCACGGCGGGTGATGTGTTGACAACCATGCTGGCCAACTCAGCCTTTCAAAGGGCCCACGACTGCTTCCGTTCAGTCATATGGATCACGCCCTTGTAGCCATTCTTCTTCAAAATCATCTGAGTCATATGCATCATGACCAAACAATATATTTTCATTAACACTTTCATATGGCCTAGGAGAGGGAGGCGGATACAGAAACTGAGAGAAACATCTTTCAACATCTGAGCCTTTAAACAAAGGATTCGGCTCACACAGTAATTCACCTCTGAAAATTGATTTAACTTTATAGTCCAGTGGGATCTCTCTGGTTGTAACCCTGGACTCTATCTGATCACCAACAGCGGATCTTCTGATAAACTTTTGCTGGACATGGATCCGATTTCCAAGTGGTTCATAGGATCCTCCTTCATGGGTGAGCTTGAACTTAAACCATTGGAAGTTTTGGTGAGCAACTTCTAAATCGGCTTTAAGATGCAGAATGAAATTAGAACGCCGATTTTCCCAGTCGGTTCTTGGACAAAAAGTATCCAAGAAGACATCTGTCCAATCAGACCATGTCTGGTTATATGCGAGATCAGCTGGATCTGCGCAAATGATAATACTGCCTCTTTCTCTGCAATATTGGAGGATAAGGTTGTATGATGTCCAGGTGAGACGGCCATCACACAGATCAATATACTTGTCTCCATTGTTATCCTCACCTATCCATAGTTCTTTGCATTCTGAAATCTTCGGATATGCATCTGCAAAGCTTTGGAATGCATCCTTTTCCCATCGCTCTAGGATCTACAATTTGCATGGCGATGTCTGGATATTCTGTACCAAGGTGAGTTGCAGGAATCTCTTTGCTTCATCTGTGGAAGCAAACTCCAAAGAATCAATACGGACTTCTTTGGGGAAGGTATTGTCCCAAGGCAGTATGAACAATCCTTCTTTCTGCAAGAGCTCTTCAGGTGTCTTCGGCTTTCGAGCTCTTTCTTTTTCTTCCTGGACAATCTGCCAGGTAGTCTTTAGGGCTTCATCCGCTTCTGGATCTTCAATGTTTAATCTGGTGAAAACTTCTCTTCTCATGGCTACTTCTGTCATGGGAGCTTTACCTTTAACAGGATCTCTTGGAGGATCCAGATCTTTATCACCTGCTCCTGAACTTTCTGCAGAAAACATCTTCAAGTCTTTTGGCTGCTGCTTAGCTGATTCCCTGGTTAACATGTCAGCCAAACAATTCAAATAGCCTGGCTTATAAACAATTTGAAAATCAAAAGAACTTAACCATGAAAACCATTTTAAAATGTGGCTACTATTCTCAGCCATTAAACTTTCATTTTTGAAGATGCCTGGCATGATCTTCAAGTCTGTGCGGATGGTAAATTTAACGGGTTTGAGAAAAAACTTGAAGTGGTTGACAGTTTTCTTAACAGCCAAAATTTCCTTATGGCTTGACGGATAATTTAATTCTGCTCCTTTGAAGGCACCGGATCCGTAGCCACAAACATTTTCCTTACCGTTAACGGATTCTAACAAAACACCACCCCACGTTGACGAAGAGGCGTCTGTTTCAATTATGAGCTGACCATTACCGGTAGGAAGGGAGAGGGTAGGCAGTTGCTTGACTTTTCCTTTTATTTGCCTAACTGCTTTACTCATTTCAGCAGACCATCTAGGCGGACTCTTTTTTAACCGCTGCTGAAGAATTTTAATATCTTCGGCCTGTCCTTTATAAAAGGGCCGAATGTAGTTCAGAGACCCAAGAAATCTCTGCAACTGTGTCTTGTCTGTAATTTCATCAGGAAACTTATCAAAGCAAGACAAGACATGGTTCTGGAGGATTACCTGTCCTTTCTGGATCTTAAAACCCAGAAATTCAATCTCGGTCTTACCGATTTCCATCTTTGGCTCTGACAGGACTAATCCATGCTTGTATACTAATTCATAAAATTTCTGCAGATGCTTCAAGTGTTCCTGCAGACTGTGAGAACAAATTAGTATATCATCAATATATACCAACGCCCAATTATATTCTCTGAAGATATCTTCCATGCGTTTCTGGAATTCGGAGGGAGTGTTGTTGATTCCAAATGGCAGCACTTTCCACTGATACTGTCCTCTGGGTACCAGGAATGCTATCTTAAATCTATCTTCAGCTTTAATACCAATCTGGTAGAAACCAGATTTTAAGTCGAACTTGCTGAAGATTACACAGCCGTTGATCCTTTGCAGGAGGCTGGATTTATTTGGAAGAGGGTAGCGAATCTTTTGCAATACAGCATTAAGCGGCTTGAAGTTTACTACTAACCGCGGCTTACCTCTCTTTTGCTCAGAGTGCTTGTTGACGACAAATGCTCTACATGCCCATGGACTTTTGGCTGGCTCTATTAGACCTTTGCTCAGGAGCTCTTGAATTTCTTCGTCGCAGAATTTCACCTCTGAAGGTGACATTAAGGCAGCTGATGCTTTCATCGGTCTGATCTTCTGGTTTGGATCATAAGGCAGAGAGACAAAGTATTTTTCTCTTGTCCAAAAAGCATTTGGACTGTCTGAGCAACAATCTCTTCGAAGCTTCTCAGTTATTTCTGATAATGCCTTTTCACCGTGCAATTCTGAGAAGATCTTACTGCGCTCCATTTTCATGAGCTGTGCAGGGTTAGCAGACTGTACAACTGACGGCTCAGGAAGAGGACAAACTGGAGAACTTCTAAAGGTTAGAGGCAACCTAATATACTTGTTGTCGAATGTACAAATAAACAAATTCTTGCTATGGTTAAAGAAGTAAGGGCTAACTTGATGAAGAAAGTTAGATCCTAAGACAACGTCTTCACCCATGTCATCCATTCTGTAAATGGTTAACTTTCTACAGACTTGGTTGAACTTGACAATTATTTCAGCTTTTGCCTGAAGACGGATGGGTGCTCCATTAATGGCAGTTCCGCCATCAATATTCTTTTCCCAATAATAGTGAGGTAGGGCAGAACCACGAGCTAAGTTAACCTGACACCCTGAATCTATCATACAAGAAAGAGTATATGGATTATATTCACATGGATGGAAAGAAACAAGAATATACAACTTCGGACCTGAAAGCATAGACAGGCTGATAAGATTCTATTGAGGTGGAGGAGAAGACTGAGGGGACTGTTCTGGTGTTTCTTCTTCCTTCTCTTCTATGCATTCAGTATTTAGTGCACTCTCATAGTGCCGACTGAGATCATCGTTTGATGATTGATCTCGTTTAAGCTGAATTATCTTAACTTCACTTTTCAATGCCTCTATCTTTTTGCATAGTTCTTTTAAGTCTGTCTGCAAGTCTTTGATCTCTAATTTCAGCTTAGCTTCTCGGCTCTTTCTGAAGCTTTGTCTTTCTTGATGTCCTTCTGGATAGTTCTTGTAGAGTTCAGCAGGGCTGTATGATACAGAAGCTTCATACTCGATCTTCTGCTTTCCTTTGCTGCTGTTAAGCTGCTGCAGTAACTGCTTCTTCTTATCTTAGAGATAACTGCGTTCTTGAAACTGATACGGCTCAAGTTCTGAAAGCCTGAGATCTAAAGCAGCTATTTGCTTCTCCAGGTTTTGTTGATATGAAGCAGAAGAAAACATGCCAAAGTTAAACATATTAATACTGAAATCAAAGTCTGGTATCTGGAACCCCCCTAAATTTGCTTCGGAGTCGGAATCAGAGGATGAAGAATAAGGAGCAAATTTATGAAGTTCAGGCTGGACAGAGAGATCTGAGTCACTATCTGGCTCAGAGTCAGAATCATCGGGAAGATAGAGAACTTCTCTGGATGGAGACTCATCATCTTCTGGTCGGTCCCACCAGCGTGAGTCAATATTATCACAGAAAGCTGCAAGTTTTGGCTTGCTCTTCTTCTTGGGACACTTGTTTGCCCAATGACCAGGTTTTCCACAAAAGAAACAATTCTTACCAATTGCTTGGGAAGAACGTCATTTTAGAAACTTTCGAGGCTTAGCATGATGCTTAGCCTTTCTGGAATAAGCTTTCTGTTTACGATGAAACTGTAAGGGTTTTTCTTTATAATGGTACCTCGGTTCACTTGTATAGAAACCCTTTTTCTTCTTGGGCTTNCAACCCCAATCCGGCATCTGAGCAACATTTTTACAAAAGGACGGTGTGAACATGTCCTGATGCCGCTTGAAATCTTTTTCAACTCTTTTCTCCAGGCAATGCTCTTGCCAGGTTTCCATGATATATGCATGAAGCTGGGCAATGGAAAGACCTTGGTAACTGATATGACGATCTTTCATGAACTTTTCCACTGCATCTGGTACATGACCAGGAAAACTCCGCAAATAATGTTTTAAATACGCAGAATCATTAGCTTTTCCTGCATAAATCAATAATTTTTGCATGTAACAAAAATATTGTTGAGCCTGCGACAGATTACATAATCTGGCAGTCATGAAAAGCGAAGCATAATGTTCTGGTTCTATGTCATGGTCGTCACCATAGAATTCCTTGGTGAGGGCCTTCAATATTTGCTGGTCTGCGTCTCGGGCTCTTAGCAAATTATCTTTTGCCTCCTGAGGCAAATGTTTCCACCATTCTGCTGCAAGTCCTGATAGTCCTGCCACTATATGATTTGCCAAATAAATACCTGTTAAGGTGGCATCTCTGGTACGCTGGGCTATGGTCCAGTTCTGAAGTAAATTAAGGGAGGCCTTAATTTCTTCTCTACTTTGACAACCTATGTTCAAGACCAGATGGTCTGGCATCTGTGATATCAGGTTGTTCATGGAGGTAACACCAAAGTTGGTGTAAAACCTTGGGCCAGAGGATGCTGATGGCATGGATGTATCCATTTCTGGGAGAGCAGATTCTGTATTCTCTGGTTCATTTTTTATGAGGGCATGACCAGAGGGCTGACCGGAAAACATCTGCAAATCATAATATTTGCTTTCTAATGCAGGAGGGAGCTTTTGAATTACATCTACCCAATCAAGCATATTTTTAATCTCAGCTTCAGTTTTCCCAAAATCAAAATCAGGTTTGTTTGGGTCTCTTTCAGGGACATGGAACATCCCAAATGAGAAACTCCGCTCGAGTTGAGGAGAGGCGGGTTTCTTTTTCTTTTCATATCCTTGGAGGGCTAAGGATATGGCCATTTCGCTGACTTCAGGGGCTTTCTTTTCTTTCAACTTACTGCTGGTAGCAATAAGCTCTTCAATCTTCTGAAGTCTTCTTTCAATACGATCTGCTGCTTGTGTGACAGCAGTCTTTACTTGTTCAGAGTCCGATAACAGATGATCTATCGAACCCAACTTGGCTTCTAGTGCAGCTATCTGATCTTTTTCTTCAGCCATTGCACTACGCACTTTTAAGAGATCTAGGGCAACCTCATCTAGATTCTTTGCAGTCAATCTATGCTGCAGATTTCCCCAATTAGCAAGCTTTGCTTCATCGGACACAGATTCATCTGTTCCGGAGGATTTAACAGGTAAGAACTCTTTTTTAACTTGCCCATCATTTGAAAACTGTCTAAAGGGAAGATCTGGAAGATTTCTACCAGGATGGTAGGACTTCTGGTTATGACTATTTGTGGTCTCTACTGCGCTGTTTTCTCTAGGTAAGTTAAAGTTGAACATACCTAGGCTATGCTTCTTGTTCTTCAGATGCTGAAGTTTTTCTTTGTTCTTTCTACAGGCGGGATAGTCTTGATGCTGA
Organism: Pseudotsuga menziesii; assembly: GCA_001517045.1. Lineage (NCBI taxonomy): Eukaryota > Viridiplantae > Streptophyta > Pinopsida > Pinales > Pinaceae > Pseudotsuga > Pseudotsuga menziesii. The sequence continues at coordinate 521,866 of LPNX010512102.1, read as the reverse complement.
CCTCGGTGTTCATTATAGCCAAGTCCAGAATAGGATGGTTCAGAATGTACAGAAGCTGGCAAACTACAGGAACTAGATACAGATGATGATCTAGATAACGAAGAGAATTTATGTGCAGGAAGAAGGTATGGTTCTGGATATCTAAAAGAGTTTGAGCTTTGGTCAAATCTCAAAGGCTTTGACATTAGAGATTTCTGGGCAGCCTCATAATCTCTCAGCTCCTTATATTTGATTTCCCATTGCTGGGGATACTTTATAGAGGTCCAGTCAAATGTGACAGGCTGGGTATGCTTGGAATGGTCTGAGTATTAATATAAATGTTAATAATTTAAATATCAATATATAAGTTCACAAAATTGTTTACATTTATTTTAACAATATGATAGTAACTTTATTGAAAGAAGAAGATAATATTGATGTTTTTTAAAAAACAACTCTCGTAGTTTTTCAAAATAAATTATATGTATGAAGTTTTCACAATTTTTTTTCACAAAAAAATACCTTTTTCTTGCTATTATATAAATCAAAGAAAAATTTTACAATAGCATATCTACCTTGTATTCTGATTCCATGCATACAGAACAATGTTTAATTTGTCAAAACAAGTTGATAAAGCAAATCCTTTTATACAAAACAGGCATCAAAAGTATATAGATCTTTCAAAACTACTGGCATTCCTATCAAAATTAGATCAAATATAAAAGGTTTTGTTATCCATAATGATGATTAGGATTCCTTCCATATATTCTTCAACTCTTACGAAACCAAATTTGAGAGAAATTGCACTTTTAGAGAGTTCATCAATGCTTGTATTGTAAATCCTTGAGATATGGATGAAGGAGATTTTACTTGGAAAGTTCTACTTAAATATTGTACTTTCTGGCACTATTGGTTAAGAGAAAGCACGTGTACATTCAATGACACCATTCATCCAATCAATTAGTACTTTGGAGTCTCCAGAGATACTAGGATCTGAAATTCCCAGCAAAGTGGCAAAATTTAGAAGACCAAAAAGGCTCAGAAGCTCATCCTTTGTATTGGAGCCTTGACCACCACCCATACTTATTTTAAAATAATGGTATTTATTGAGACCAATTACCATACCACAGCCAAAGTAGGATCGGTTGGACGCACCATCAAAGTAACCTTCAGCTCCAAATACAGTCAAACCAAGTGGATAGTATTTTTTGTGTTTCCTTTTATAATTGGTGTCTACATAATCATTGTAGAGGTTAATACCCCTAATACCACATAAAAAAACATTTGGTCTAAAATCCTGAAAAACAGTATTGTTTCTCAAAATCCACAGAGGCCAAGATATAAAAATAGGCAGTAGTTTCTAAGTATCACTGCTATGAAACCAATCTGAAAATGAAGTCTCCAAATTTCAGTGCCCCAAATCAAACTGAAGACAAGATAATCTTTTTCCATGGTCCATACATGTTTGGAAAAATGACAATTAACAAAAAGATGAATATATGTTTCCTTTTCATGTCTACAAAGAGGACAGATACTTGGCCCTTTCCAACCTCTTTTCCTTAAATTGTGCCAAGAAAGAATTGTACCTTTAAGTGAGAGTCACCATAAGCATTTTAATTTCTAAGGTAAATTCCAAATCCACAAGCATTTATCAATTTAAAATGCATGATGTTTATACACAATATAATTATATTGGAGGAATTTGTTTTTGATAGTACACATCTAACAATCATATCTAACAAACACATATGCAATAAAATATGAACATTCGCATCTAATATCACCTAACATCATCTAAGATGAACATCTAGTAATTGCACATAAAAGTAGCACTTTAACATCATCTAGCATACCATCATCATCATTTTCACCACCTAACAAACATAAACATAAACATCATCAATATATCAGTTTCACCACGTAAACATAAACATACCATCCTCTTAATTTTCACCACCTAACAAAATAAACATAAACATCATCATATCATAATAAACATAACCATATTAAACATAAGCATACCATCATCATCATTTTCACCATCTAACAAACATAAAACATAAACACCATCAATATACCACCATAAATATAAAAATTACATTAAAATGAATGTATTGTCATAATCATTACAATACCTTGATATAACATATACATCTAATAGATTTAAACATCATCTAACACACAAATCTAATAACAACATGTAACAAAACACAAGCTACATTATATAAGATGCATAACCATCACACAAATCTAACAAACATCATCTAACATGACCTAACATACACATCACCATCAACATTTCAACTAACATCAACATGAAAAATGCAATATATATATATATATATATAGACGAACAATAACATCAAATTGATGATACATGACAAATATATATCTCCATCCCAATAACTACTATAACATATATGTTACACCTATGGAACCAAAGGCATGATCAATATCTCTCCCACCATAGCCAGAGGCATTAGTTGCTCTGCCAGTAGAGCTAGATCCATCAACAACTCTGCCAGTAGAGACAAAGCCATCGACACCTCCACCAATAGAGCCAAAGGAATCAATACCTCTTCCAGGAAAATAACCATCCCAGAGACAAGCATAGATAGGTCCATTAATATGAATCATACACCATGTTATCGCTCCAGGAAACTCCTCTAGGTTGTAGCTCGAGGATGCCTGGTAACTTAAAATGTTTTTAGGGTTTTCTGATATGGATCAAGTCAGGTGACCTATATAACCTTCCACTCTCAAGACATGCATGAAGCTCACTTAATTACAAGGATTTTAGTTACAACTTGTTCAGTAGTTTGACAATAAGGTGCAAGGATGGAGAACTCATCAAGCTGGCAGACTTACATACAAAACAGAAGCATA
>LPNX010512102.1:448215-518949 GCA_001517045.1 Pseudotsuga menziesii | reverse complement strand
ATAAATCAAATCACATTAACTCACCAATAGGATGACAACTATTAGCTATTAATCAACTTGAAAATCACCTAAATGCACATTCAGGCATAAGTATAGTAAAGATACAGATGATGGTTGAACAACTCATAACAAAAGAGCTTATAATTAGAATAAAAAATATGAGATGCTTGACAATAGAATAGGCTTACAAATCCCCAAAGTCCAACCTTTATTATAAAATCAATCTTGGGCTTTATAGCCTTCTACAAAAAATGATAGATCTTGAAACTTCGATTTGTTTTCACAAAAAATACTTAGAAGTGATAGTTTTTCAGACTAGGGTTTAAAACCCTAGCTAACTATTTGTCTATCTATTATGAAGATCTAGTTCACTGAGCGAATACTAAATAACTCCAGTAGTCACTGATAATCACCACTGTTGGTTCAGTGTGAAATTGCCGCCAACAACCAGTGTCTTGGTGGTTAACTGAAGTGACCTTTCTTGTTTAATCCGCCAAAATTTTCTACCTTGTCGCCGCAGTCGCTGATCGGAAGCTTTGACCTCTAACTGTCGGCACCCCAAGCCTCAATGTTGCCGCAGTGTCGACGCCTCAAATTATTAATCTTCTCAGCATCGGCAATCGGAACCCCAAGACTAAATGTATCGGAGCTTTCAACCGCTAGCTTGTCGGCGATCGGAAGTTGTACTCACTAATGTGTCTGAACTTCTTATCTGAATGTTGCTGCACTGTCGGTGCCTCAACTGACTAACGTCGTGACAGTTTCTTCATCAGTGATCTGAAACTCTTTTCTCTAGCCCATCAGCGCTCCAAGCCTGAATGTATCGCGCTTTCCATCACTATCTCGTCGACGATCGGAAGCTTTGTCTTCTGGCCCATCGGCGCCCCAAGTGTCAATGCTGGTGATGTTTTGGAGGTGAAATGAACTAATTTTATCGCTATCAGAGGTCAGTAGAAGTTTGAATCGGAGCTTTACTTCTCTATGCCACCGTTGTTTCAGAGCTTTAAACCACTAGCTTCGCGATCAAAAATCGAAAGCTCTAGCCACTATCCCATCGACGTCTTAGACCGGAATGCTGCCGCAGTGTCGGCATCTCAAATCACTAACGTCGCGATCGGGACCTCAAACCACTAGAATCTTTATCGACGATTGGAACCTCAGACCACTAATGATCAGCGATCAGAACATCAAGCCACTAGCCCATCAGAACTTTAAATCTACGCGCTGTCGCTATTTAGGAGGTGAAACAAACTAATCTTCTCAGCATCGATGATTAGAAGCTCTTTCCTCTAGCCCATCGAAACTTTAAACCACTAGCTTCGCGATCAGAAATCGAAAGCTCAAGCCAGTAACCAACGAAACTTTAAATCTAAGCACTGCTGCTATTTCGAAGGTGAAACGAACTAATCTTCTCAGCATCAGCGATTGGAACCCCAAACCACTAACCATCAGCACTTTAAACACTAACCATCGAAACTTTAAACCACTAGATTCTCTGTAGTGGCGGTGCCGTAGCTGACTAAAACTCCGAAACATCGGCGTAATAGAGGACTACACCTATGATCACTGTTTAAAAATGTTCCGATGGCAGTAAAAAAATTAGCAATGCGCCTAGCTGCCGAAGGGGTGTTCCACCTGTTATTTATCTTCCAACTTTCGGTGGCTAATGAGATGTTTTGATCCTCACCCAAGCCACTGAAAGCTACAACTTGTAAAATTTTTACCCAAATCAAAAAACAGAGGCTTTCAAACTATCTGTGATATTCATATCCTTCATTGCATGAGTTAAATTATTCATACTATCAAAATAAATTTATTTTGGGAGATAACATCTGGCTCCTATTTGAGGATGGGAACCTCCCTGTGAGGTCCCAAGAACCCCAAACCAAAATTCCTTTCCTGAAAAAGAATAATTAAAGCTATCTTCTAGTGTTCCATTGGGCATGGAGTCATTTGTCTTCTATAACTGATCCGCTGCACCCTGCCTGTAGCCTGCTTTGCTTATTCATGAAAACAACTGAAAATGACCTAGCTGCTTATATTAAGAGCTTATTTTCCTATCTAATCCTACTCCTAATTATAATCAGTAGATCCTTCTTATCATGTGACATCATGCTTCCAATGAAGCCAGGTCAGAAGCTGATCTACTGAACTTACCCCTGATCTTGACCCAAAAAATAAATGAAACGCTACCATGCAGCAATGTAGTTTTGAAGGGTGACAGAGCCAACCATCATCTGACAAAAATATTTTGATAACTATGTTGCTCATAAGTTCCAGATAGTCAGCAACAGGGTCATAAAAGCCAACAGGAAATACCTTTTTATGCTGCTGATATTTTCCTTTACTGATGTCAATGTTGAATGTGGACTGCTCAACCTTTGTCGGATCAAAATGAAAGCTCAACAGTTGATCTGAACCTTCTTATTCACTTATGATCAGATCTTGATCATCAATCATTAAAATTCCCTTTTGAGAATAGTGCTCATAATAGGATGATAAAATAGGGTTTACATCATATGAATAAAGATCAGTTGAAAACATATAATTGTCTATACAATCATCAGTTATCATAGGCTCATACTGGTTTGCAAACTGATCATAAAATCCAAATTCATAACTGTCTTGGGAGTACTTTGCAAACACTGAAGAATCTGATTCTAAATCTTAAAGGAGCTCACATGCTTGCTGCTGTTCCAAATCTACTTCAGACTCATAATCTTCTTGTTCAAACTCTGACTCATACTGATGTTTATCTGGCTCAGGTAAATGATGGTTTTCAAAATCAAAATTCTCTAGGATTTTCCTTGAAGCACAAATGTTTTCCTCCACCTCTAAAGCATCTTCAAACAGAATGCTTAAAGATGAAGATTTCCTTTCTAGCAGAAGAAGGGAAAGTTTTGAATGTAGTCCCATCACATAATATATAATGGAAGCTATCTCTATGGTCCATTTCTCCAAAGGCATAGCATGATAAGTGTTGTAGAATCTTCAATTGAAGATAGGCAAAGTTTCATCTTCCTCTCTCTTCAGAGCATAGAAATCAGCGAGATACAAATCAAGATATTTTTTCTCACCCCAATGCTTAAAAAATGCATCACTGAATTCTGTCCAAGAGCCAATAGAGTAAGCTTTTAAATTCTTGAACCATATAGCAGCATCTCTAATCAACGATTTAGAGAAAAAATCTCATGATTACATCCTCATGAACAATCTGAAAACATTTCATAAAATCTTCGAAAGATTCCAAGTGTCTTTCTGTTGAAGCTTGATTCTCTCCGGAAAACCGAGGGAGATATTCATAACAGCCAAGAGGGTAAGGATGAAGCCAAGAGGACAGTTTTAATGGCTTAAACATCTTCATCCTAATTTTGATTTGAAAGGCTATGGGCTGATCATGAGGGATGACAATCTGCTGACAAGGTTCAACGGTTATGGAAACGAGTGTTGAGCTCTGCATAGGTTTTGAATCAGTTTTGGTTTCTTCAAGGTTACATGGCTGATCAGATTTAGAAGGAATTTGGGTACAATGGTCATTTTTATAGATGAGCTATGGCAGACAGATTGATTCACCTTCTACAATACAAGCAGGCTGCAAATATTCTTCTACAGATGGATTTATAAAAGATGGTTGATAATCTTCAGAATATATAAAACATAAGATAATTCTTTTAACATGTGAAGGGAAAAGTATAAAGGAGATGATAAAAAATCACAGTAGTTCATAAAGTAAACTATTGAACTGGTGCCTGGGTTTTGAATTCAGCCTCTTCATCTTTTATCAACTGGGTCCTCCCTATTGGAGATTTATTAAATTCGAATGGATCAGGGAAATAGAAGTCTTTGTAAATCTACCCTAGCAGCAGGGCTAGGTTTTCTTCTGATGATCTTCTATGGGTCTACAACAGGTGTTGCTACTAGCCTCTCTTGGTTTTCTCTGGTATGAGCCTTTCACGGAGCCACAGTTCTTCAATGGAGTCGCCAGGGATGAGATCTTCACAAGCAGCAGTGCTTGAAGATTCCTCAACCCTGAATTTTTTTGATTTACTTATAAAATTTTGAGAACTAGATGCTTCAGCATAAGAAGATTGAAACAGAGGTCTATTTCATATAACAACAGAAATACCTCTGGAAATACCTAATGTAGCTCCCCTTGCAGCTCTGGAGGTCTGTCTTAGTGAAACCCTAGCTCCTCTCAGAATCTCTTATGGATCTGAAATAGGTGTTGTTGGTGGCCCTTTAGGGTTTTTTCTGGTACTTGGTCTTCTTGAAGCCACCTTATATCAATGGAGTTTCCAGATAGATTATTACAACCATAATAATGTCCAAGCTTTGTCTATCATCAAAGCATGGATCTATGTCGTCTCCCAGGGAAGCTGAGCTTTAATATCCTCTCTCCGGCAACGGCGCCAGTTTGTTATCGCTCCAGGAAACTCCTCTAGGTTGTAGCTCGAGGATGCCTGGTAAATTAAAATGTTTTTAGGGTTTTCTGATATGGATCAATTCAGGTGACCTATATAACCTCCCACTCTCAAGACATGCATGAAGCTCACTCAATTACAAGGCTTTTAGTTACAACTTATTCAATAGTTTGACAATAAGGTGCAGGGATGGAGAACTCATCAAGCTGGCAGACTTACATACAAAATAGATGCATATAAATGGATAAATCCTGACAAGGATGGTACTTATAAATCAAATCACATTAACTCACCAATAGGATGACAGCTATTAGCTATTAATCAACTTGAAAATCACCTAAATGCACATTCAGGCATAAGTACAGTAAATATAAACATGATGGCTGAACAACTCATAACAAAAGAGCTTATAATTAGAATAAAAAAGATGAGATGCTTGGAAATAGAATAGGTTTACAAATCCCTGAAGTCGAACCTTTATTATAAAATCAATCATGGGTTTTATAGCCTTCAACAAAAAATGACAGATCTTGAAACTTCGATCTGTTTTCACAAAAAATACTCAGAAGTGATAGTTTTTCAGATTAGGGTTTAAAACCCTAGGTAACTATTTGTCTATATATTATGAAGATCTAGTTCACTGAGTGAATACTAAATAACTGCAGTAGTCACCGATAATCACCACTGCTGGTTCAGTGTGAAATTGTCACCAACAGCTAGTGTCTCGGTGGTTAACTGAAGTGACCTTTCTTGTTTAATCCGCCAGAAATTTCTACCTTGTCGCCGCGGTCACCGATCGAAAGCTCTGACCTCTAACTGTCGACACTCCAAGCCTCAATGCTTCCGCAGTGTCGATGCCTCAAATGACTAATATTCTCAGCATCGGCGATCGAAACCCCAAGACTGAACGTATCGGAGCTTTCAACCGCTAGCTTGTCAGCGATCGGAAGTTGTACTCACTAATGTATCAGAACTTCTTATCTGAACGTCGTCGCAGTGTCGGTGCCTCAACTTACTAATGTCATGACAGTTTCTTCATCGACGATCAGAAACTCTTTTCTCATCGGTGCTCCAAGCTTGAACGTATCAGCGCTTTCCATCACTAGCTCGTCAGCAATCGAAATCTCTATCTTCTAGCCAATCAGTGCCCCAAGTCTCAATGCTGTCATTGTTTTGGAGGTGAAAAAAACTAATTTTATCGTTGTCGGAGGTCACTAGAAGTTTGAATCGGAGATTTAGTTCTCTATGTTACTGCTATTTCAGAGCTTTAAACCACTAGCTTCATGATCAGAAATCGGAAGCTCTAGCCACTATCCCATCGGCGTCTTAGACCGAAACGCTGCCACAGTGTCGACATCTCAAACCACTAACGTCACGATCGGAACTTCAAACCGTTAGAATCTTTTTCGGCGATCGAAACCTCAAACCACTAATGATTGGCGATCGAAACATCAAGCCACTATCGTGTTGAAACTTTAAATCTAAGCAATGCCACTGTTTCAGAGGTGAAACAAACTAATCTTCTCAGCATCGGTGATCAGAAGCTCTTTCCTCTATCCCATTGGAACTTTAAACCACTAGCTTCATGATCGAAAATCGGAAGCTCAAGCCACTAACCATCGAAACTTTAAATCTAAGCACTGCCGCTGTTTCGGAGGTGAAACAAACTAATCTTCTCAGCATCGGCAATCGAAACCTCAAACCACTAACCATCGGCACTTTAAACCACTAACCATCAGAACTTTAAACCACTAGATTCTCCGCAGTGGCGGCGCCATAGCCGACTAAAAATCTAGAACGTCGGCGTAATAGAGGACTACACCTCCGATCACTGTTTAAAAATGTTTCGATGGTAGTAAAAAATTTAGCAATACGCCTAACCACCGAAGGGGTTTTCCACCTGTTATTTATCTTCCAACTTTCGGTGGCTAATGAAATGTTTTGATCCTCGCCCAAGCCACCGAAAGCTACAACTTGTGAAATATTTACCCAAATCAAAAAATAGAGGCTTTCAAACTGTCAGTGATATTCATATCCTTCATCGCATGAGTTAAATTCTTCATACTATCAAAATAAATTTATTTTGGGAGATAACACACCATCTGATCATTGTCTCTACAATAGAGGAAAATGGAGCAAGAAATGATGGATGGTTGGGTTGATCAATAGGATAGGATGCTCAGTCGAGTACGAGTAGAGGAGGATTTGGATATGATGGAGGAGGAGGTGGATGAGATGTTGTAGATGATAAAAGAGGAAGTGTAGGAGGAAGAGGAGGTGAATGAGATGTCGAAGCTAATGGAGAAGGAGGTAGAAGATATGTCAAAGATGATGGAGGAGATGGAGGACGAGGTTGATGGACATCCCTCATACTAGATAAATGAATGGATGCACTGATAATATGCTACATGAAGTTCCTCATATCATGAGGAATAGTCATCCATATCTTTGCGAGGTTAATTTGTCACACAATGTCCTCCACCCATATAGGTTGAACCCCCTTCTACGCAAAAAATGTCAATTACATGTTCTCCACATCCTAATCACACATATCATCAAGCCTATGTTGGAGGCCAAGATGTTTGGCCACATATGGCACCTCAGAATCCTCCATCTTCACATCATCTTAAGCATTAGGAGGTGGCCCCTCCCCATCAAATGTTCCAACGTCTACAAAATATGTAGTACACATCAATAATTAGACAATTTCATTAAGAAAATTAATAAAACAATTTAGAATATCTTTAATTTGCAATAAGTATAAAGAGAATAAAATGAAACTAAATTAATTTAAACATAGCTCTAATATTACCTCTCTCATATGGTGGCTCATCCTGGGTGAAGAAGATGTCCTATCACACTATCATGTCCCCACTTTCATACAAATGATGGAGACGACGTGACTAGGCACATGTTGCTGCTATCGAATGGGAGATCTAACCCCATGAACATAAAAACAAAACACATTGAATCATAAAAACATATACAGATGAATGTTGGAATATATTAAACCCACACATAACTCGGGATAAAATAATTAATCATTATTTGATTAATTATTCACCCACTAGCTTAATTAGTTGACATCCACTTGCACCTTAAATTCAATACATCCGATCTATATCCCATGAATGCTTTATTTCTAAATCTGGGTTGATCTTTACCACCTTTTGACCATCCAGAAATAGTATACAGCACATTGCAACAGATTCTGCTTTATTCTGCTTTTTTAGCTTTTCTGTGGATAAGATAAAATCTAGTCAACTAGGAAACTGTTAGCTTTTGTTTCCAACCCATCCTCTATTAGTTTTTCTCCATTTTCTAGGATTAGCATGCTTTTCCATCTCCCTTGACATCTCACTCATGCTTTTTCCAATTCGTGAGCTCCTTGATAGATTTGGGAATTTCTTTAGCCACATATGGGGGTTTGCTATATTTTGGTAAGTCAACCTTTTTGAGCTTTATGAGTTGTCTCCATACAACTCGATTTTCCTATGAGGGATTTACTATTTATGTAAACTGGTATTCATCATTATTCAATGGAAGGATACGCACTAATATTCATCTCTTCATTCATGTGATTCGGTCTCTTTTCTTCTCTCTATTTTTCCTGTGTATGCTTGTGAGAATTCTTAGTAGCAAGATCTATTTCCTGTGCTTCTTATTAGTATCATTGCTCATATAATTGATCTATTATTTCTACATGGAGCATAACATTTCCATATTCTAAATGGTATCAAAGTAGTAAGGTTGATCAAGTTCTACAGAGTTGAGGAGCACATCGAGTCTCCTATCCATCTCTGAAGAAGAGCTTGTCTAGCTTACAAGACTTTTTCCTAGTTTTGTTTTGTAGGTTGCAGAGAGTATCTCCTAGAACATATCAACAAATTCTATATGTATTCAAAAGTTCCTCTACTATCTCCTTTCAACTATGTTGATTGGAAGCCAAAGATGAATGCATACTTGAAGAGGCAATGTCTCTTTGATGTCTCCATTGGTGCATTGAGTGAACCTGAGTCTTATGAAGAAAAGATTGATTGGCTAAATAATTGTGATAGATATTATGCAATTATGTGTTTGGGAATGTCTCCAAATATATATCATCTCATATATTCTCCTGAGTATCCATTTGAGCTTTGGAATAATTTGGACAAAGCTTTTGGTTTGTAGGAAATTAAAGATGAAGCATGGAGCGAACCCAACATCTCCTCTTGTTCTCTCTCTCAATATTTTTGGCCTCTACATTCTCTGATGAAGTTGATAATGATGAATAATTTTCTCATACATTTCAAGTTGCTGCTACCCTCTTTCATTTGAATGCTTCCTCCTTCAATGAAGAAGCAAATAATGAAGAGCCATCTTTTTCTGTGTCTCTTGAAGGTGATTTTTCTTCTTGTGGTACTAATGATGAAAAAGAATTAAAATAAGGATCTGATATTGATATTGATGATGATCCTATAACTCATTAATTTTTCTATAATTCTCCTATTTTAGATTCTAATATCTATGTGCCAGATTCTTCACACCTTGTGCATACCTCTCTCATTGATGGTGCGCAACCCAGTGATTTCCAGGATGTTTGCTTAGCCAAGTAAAGACTTATTTATGTCATAACACTTACCTTACTTGATCTCATGTGCTTCAGCATCTCCTCCTTTTTCCTTGGCATGAATACTCAGAACCTCCTTGAATATTGTGAACATCTCATTCTTTCCTCCTTTCATACAGAGGATTCATTACCAATGTATTCCCATGAGTCTATTGATATGCTTATATGTGATTCTTTGGATTCTGATTTAGAAGAATATTTTCAGGTTGATACACATATCATACCACCATCCATACCATCTACCATACCTCTAAATAATCCTAAGACTATATAAATCCCAAGTTCACTAGTTGATTCCTCATTGGTCTCTTATGCAATGATATTTATCTTACATGGTTTGAAGTCTTTCCTATATTTCAGTGGCTAGTTATCCATGTCCTTAGTCATATTTGGACTTATATTAAACATGTTTGGATCTGTTATAAAAACTTATGGTTCAGATCTTATGCCCATCCATCATTCATATTTTTACACCTATCAGTTTTCCCCAGTTGCTCATAATTTTCCTAGTCTATCCCTATATCCTCATGGAACCATTGAAGCCTTTGTCCTTGCTGTTCCATATGCTAATATTTCTGATATACCAGAGTTTTATCAATCTCATATAAGATCTATACAGGTGCTACATCAGATTGGAATATTGACATCTAATTCACATCACAATTTTGCAGCTATTCAGGGAATTGGGTGTGAAATAAATTGTCTTCATTTTTGTACTCTTTGGAAAGGAGTATGCACATATCTTTTTTCCATTTCAGATTATGTTTGTAGATAAGAGTTTGACAGCAGTAAGAAGCATTCAGATAATGCTCCTACTTCATTAGTTGATGAGATACAAGGAGTCTCTCCTCTTCCTTCTTGCAGGTTCTACACTCTAGCGCATGATCATGGAGTGCATGATTTCTTCAGCAAGTCCTTCACCCAGAAGTAGTTAATTCAGCTCATTAAAGTGAATATGAAGATATGTTGAAGATATATTTCAAATTTTGTGCTTTGTCCTATATTGAGGGAGGATTTTCCCCATGTGGTTTTGCCTCTTTCCTCACCCTTTTGGACATAATAATTGTTAAAAAGTGACCATAGCCTTGTTACTGGGCCCTATATGCATCCATGTTTTTTGTCATACCATCATAAAGTCAGACTTATGGGGGGGTGTTGGAATATATTAAACCCACTCATCACTCAGAATAAAATAATTAATCATTATTTGATTAATTATTCACCCACTAGACTAATTAGTTGGCATCCACTTGCACCCTAAAGTCAATACATGCCATCTATATCCCAGGAATACTTTATTTCTAAATCTGGTTTGATCTTGACCACCTTTTGACCATCCAGAAATAGTATATAGCACATTGCAACAGATTCTACTTTATTATGCTTTTCCATCTTTTCTGTGGATAAGATAAAAGCTAGTCAACTAGGAAACTGGCAACTTTTGTTTCCAACCCATCCTCCATTCTTTTTTCTCCATTTTCTAGGATTATCATTTTTTTATGTCTCCCTTGACAACTCACTCATGCTTTTTCCAATTCGTGAGTTCCTTGATAGATTTTGGAAGTGCTTTAGCCACCTATGGGGGTTTGTTGTATTTTGGTAGGTCAACCTTTATGAGGTTTATGAGTTGTCTCCATACAACTCGATTTTCCTATGATGGATGTAATATTTATGTACACTATTATTCATTATTATTCAATGGAAGGATACGCACCAATATTCATCTCTTCATTCATGTGATTCAGTCTCTTTTCTTCTATCTATTTTTCCTGTGTATGCTTGTGAGAATTCTTAGTAGCAAGATCTATTTCCTGTGTTTATTATTAGCATCATTTCTCATAGCATTCATCTATTATTTCTACAATGCATAAGACATGTAAATATAATGGAAGCAAAAATATTCAAGCATTCATCATGTTCATATTAATTCATAAACAAATTCATTGCAAAGGTTAAATACAAAAGAATACTTATCTGGAGAAGAAGCTTTCCCCCGCAACTAGCTACATCACTGCAACATTCCACCCCACCATAGGCCAGTGTGCTCATCAATCTCTCAGCAGCACTACCACCCACAATCTAGGCATGATTCCACAAGGCACTAGGGAACAACAGGCTCACACATAGCCAAAACCATACATCTGCAGTCAAACCAACACACCATTGGGTTTCATAGATTGTCCATCCAAGCCAATAATAAATTGGGTTTCACTGGCTACTAAGGGAACAAACCAACAAAACATGGGTTCCTTGGACTTACTCAGCCCAAGAAAACTTTACATCAACACACAGCCAACCAATTAACAGATGGTTCCTTGGATTTACCCATCCAAACCAACTTGTTAATCAAACATAGGAATCCATCTAACATATGGGTTTCTTGGACTTAATCTACCAAGAAAATAGAAGGATTCCCACAACAACTAAATGCACATGTTGGGTATGAAGAAAATATTTTCAACCAAAAAACAATTTGGGGGATGGGGAAAATCAACCCCTAGGTGAGAAACCTAAATTTGGCAACGATTCAATGGATTCACATAGGAAAAAACAACCATTACAAATCCCCCTCTCATGGATTCAAACTCAGAACTGTTTATGGGCTTCATGTGGCCAAAATGGCCTCAGTAATCACCCAAAAATCATGGGTCTTCTCTTCCATTCAGTGTGCAACCAAAACAATGGATTTTCCCAACCGGGTAATGAGGAACACACAACAAAAACATCCAGGAGAGAGCTCAGCCCCCGAGCATTACCAAAACACTTCCTAGCCATGGGAAAATGAAGAAATTACCCCCCAAACATGAAAGAAACACACAACAGGAAAAAATGTGAAGGAAAGAGAGCTCTGCAAGATTTCCCTTGCATGAGGAAGGGAAAACAACCTCTCAAAACCCCAAATCATGCATCATGGGTGCACATTCAGCTAGCCATACCCAAAACCGAAATCCCCATCCATGGAGGAATGAAGAACAACAGAAATTGTTAGGGAGAATTCCCCAGCTATCCCCAGCTGTGTGAGGAAGCAACACATGGGTGCATGAATGGCTTGGGCCTTCTTTTCCAAGTATTTTATCGGCCCATAAGTCAAAATTCGTTCCCAAAAATGGGTGGCTTCCCCAATACAAATTTGACTCCCATACTCTTCCCATCCCCAAGGCATTAACTTCCTTCACCAACTTAGATGACTGGGCACAAAAGACAAAAATGGTAGATGACAGCTTTATGGGTTTTCCCCTAGACATTTGTATTTTCCCCATAGGCTCCAAGGTTGAATATTCCCCCCTATTCCTTGTGAAATCGTGCCCATCACTTTAACGTTACAGCACATAGCTAGTTGTGGTATTTTTGTTAATTTTCATTTTACATGATGTCTCAAACATATTGTTCCTGGCTAGCACATAAACCATTGGCATCGATTTTAATTGTCGAAACATAAAACACTAAATCCATGGTGGCGCCTTTGCCTTGAGATCCGCGCCACGATTAAATAAAATATTTACATCATGTGCAATTCAATACAATGGGGTCAAAATCAGGGTGTTACATTCCCCTCCCCCTTTGATAGCACTGTCCTCGGTAATTAACAAAAATTTAACAAAATGCTACACCAGCACCGCCCTCATTGCTCTGCAAAATTAAACCAAAAATGGATGTGTCAATCACATGGAATGCTCCAACTCCCACGTAGCCTCTGCAGGCCCACAGTGCTTCCTCTGCACCTTTATTTTTCCAATGGCACGATCTAGAACTCTTCCAAGTCCCTGCTTGGATGCATCAGCACACACCATAGGATATTTTTCTAGTCTTGGAGAATCCTTCTCTTCAGCTTGGAACATTTCCAGTGTCTTTGGCAACCAGCAATACCTATGCTCAAGCCCCAAAAAATGAGTCAATCCCCATGTCAGTATTCACAAGATTTTCCAAAATCATAGATGAATCACATGCACATATATATAGACATAAAATCAACAAAAAGATTCCAATTGAACCAAATACTCATCTGCATAAGTATCTTCTTTTGGTTCCATAGGTATCCAACTTGGCTTTATGCAACCATGGCACTCACATCCCTGCCCCAACCCACACCCGAGTGTGCATTAAAGGGTAGCCAAATTTCTGCAAGCCTCGGATCACTTGAAAATACCTCTCAACCAAGGTCTGACAACTTTGTTCTTGATCCCAACACATCTTCAGGTTCTTCAATAGCAGTTCTATTCAAGAGCCTGCATCTCCTCTAGGTGCTTACCAAGCTCAAATGCTTCCCTTCCAAACACCACAATGAATTTTAATTCATATGTCATACTCATTCCTATAGGATGCAATCTATAAAAATATTTTCTAAATCATGGCGGCATCATATGCTCATGTATATTTACAGAAAATCAACAACAACAAAATTTTGATAGTAAACCAATACGTATATGTATAACATCTCCCAACTGAGACCTAGTCAACCCCGCTTCAGAGCCTAACACCTCCTTGGGTGCTCAATGGAAGCTCTAGTTTACGGGCCTAGCACCTCTTCCAGTGCTCACCAACAAGGATAATTTTAGGGGCGAATTTTAGCCCAATGGGCTATTTTTCCATGTTTTTCTCCAAAAAAAGATTCGCCATTTTGTATTTTTTGAAGCCCTGTTTTGCCCAATTTTAATGGGGTAAAATGTTTTCACCCTAAAACTCACCAAATTATTATATAAATGATATAAAATCCTTGGAAATTAAAATATTTTTTGAAAAATATCGCCAAACATTTTATAGTTGGCATTTTAAGAATTGGTAAGATTCGCCAACATTTATACACTTTTAAATAAGTATGGTTCCTTAAAATAATCCCTGCTCACCAATGCTCAAGTGCTTTCTTTCTAGGCACCATAACAGATTAATTCACATGTCAGATTCATTTTCGCAGGAATTATTTCTTAACAAGATTTTCAAAATATTAATTGAATCGTTATGTACATGTGTAATTATAGAAAATCAACCAAGATTTTCCAAGTAATCCAATACTTATCTGTATAGAATATCTCAACCAAGATCTGGTCAGCCCCGCTTCAGATCCTAACACCTCCTCAGGTGCTTAATGACAGCTCTAGCTTAAGGGCCAAGCACCTCCTCCAAGTTCTTACCAATTCTAAAGCGCTTCCTTTCCAAACATCATAATACCTATGGGTTATTCTCTTCATGAAGCTCCCACTCTCATGACATCCCCCTTACGGCATGAATGTGTGTGGAAAGAATTCTAACCGAATGTCTTAGACCTTGGGCGCCCCTAGTGATGCATATCGGTGCCTAACTGGTAGGGGGGAGAAGCTATGTACCCAAGTACATCCTTCCAGAGGAGACATGTACTCCCTGTACATGTTTTCATCATCTCACCTGTGTTACATACATACATGAAATTTACATCAAATGTCATTATAAAATTTCAATCATAGGTTTTCAAACCTATTCCAAAGACATCCCCCCGAGAAGCTATGTACACCCCGTACATCCTTCCGAGGAGCCATGTACACCCAGTACATATTTTCATCATTTCACCTGCATTACATACAAGCATGCAGTTCAAATGAGATGTGATCATAAAAAAATTTCAATCATAGGTTTCCAAACACATCCCTCTGAGAAGCCATGTACACCCAATACATCCTTCCGAGGGTCCATGTACACCCCATACATATTTTCTTCTTCTCACCTGCATTACATACAAGATGTAATTCATATGAGATGTCATCATAAAAAATTTCAATCATAGGTTTCCAAACCTATTCCAAACACATCCCTTTGAGAATCCATGTACACCCAGTACATCCTTCCGAGGAGCCATGTACACCCAGTACATATTTTCTTCATCTCACCTGCATTACATACAAGCATGCAGTTCATATGAGATGTCATCATAAAAATTTCAGTCATATATTTTCAAACCTATTTCCAACACATCCCTCCGAGAATCTATGTACAACCAATACATCCTTCCGAGGAGCTATGTACACCCAGTATATCCTTCCAAGGAGTTATGTATCCCAAACACACCTTTCCGAGAAGCTATGTACTCCAAGGGAGTACTTTCACCATCTCACCTACGTTACATACAAGTATGCAGTTTACATGAGATGTCAACATAAAATTTTAATCATAGATTTTCAAATCTATTTCATGCATACATGATTTTCCAAATATCAAACGATCAATATCATTGATAGTCAAAATAAAAATCTGAATTCGCAATTCTTCTTCCTGCAGAAAATCAGATTTCTACAACCATGAGATCATCCTCATGTTGTTTGGATTTTGCAAGTGGGGAGTACTCATCTCTTACTTATGCATGCTGCCCAAAACCTGGACATCCACATACAACATGTCATCTTGACATAATTTTAAATCATCCAAATAGTCACAGTTAGCAACAGGAATTTTCAGACATCAAGTAATGCAAGACAAGCATATCCATGGTTAGCATGATTCAAAACCATCACAGGAGATCACAGTCTCCCATAATAAACAGAAAAACTTACAATCTAAGCTTCAAAACCTTATCTCAGTCATGAGATCCTTCTCATGGAACATGGCAGCTTTCTACCCTGGGTTTCATTGGGTATAACCATACTGCTCTGCTCAGGTAATTCTACATGAGTCTTCAGGAATTTCTCATATGTATGCCCATCCACATAAGGGACATTTCCTCATGGCACTACAAGTTCACATGCAGGATTCCTCAACCTATACATCGGCTCCACTTTACCTATAGAATCTTCTTCAGTGGACTTCCTGCAATACCATGCAAGTCCCACAAAATATCTTATATCTGTTAACTCTCTTGGAGCATGCCAACTCATCATGGCCTCAATTTTCTCAGGGTCTCCAGATATTCCTTTATCTGAGATAATGTGACCCAAATGATGAATTCTATCTTTATAGAAGTCACATCTGCTCAAACCTACATACAACTTATGCTTCCTGAGAAATTTCAAAGTCAACCTCAAATGTTCCACATGTTCTTCCTCATTCTTAGAATAAATAAGAATTCCATCAAGGAGAACAAGAACAAACTTGTCCATATACTTACTAAAAACATTATTCATGAGGCACATAGATGCAGTTGGTGCATTTATGAAACCAAATGATACCACCACAAACTCATAAGATCCATACTTTGTTATGAAGGTTGTCCGATGAACATCTTCATCCTTAATCCTTACCTACTGGTAACCAGGCCTTAAGTCAATCTTGGAAAACACCTTTGATCCTCTCACTTGATCAAAGAGGTATTCAATCCTGGCGAGGATTCTTGTTCTTCACAGTGACTTTGTTCAATTGTTTGTAACCAATACACAACCAGAGTGTATCATTTTTCTCCTTCACAAACCAAACTGGTGCTCCCCACGGGGACACACTTGGCCTAATATACTTCTTTTCCCAAAACTCTTCCAGCTGCATCTTCAACTCTAGTAATTCTGGTGTACTCACCCTGTAGGGTGTCTTGGACACTGGTGCTTTACCTAACACAAGTTCAATTGTCAAATCAATGTTCCTCTTTGGAAGAAACCCTAGAACTTCATCAAGAAAACATCCCTAAATTCCTGCAACATATGAAATCCCTCCAAACTAGGAGTATCATTCTTTGCTAACTCCAAAACATGATTTGCATACATGCTGCAATTTTTCCCACCGAAATTCTTCAGCTGTATTGTTGAAGGCTTCCTTCCGGAGATCACTTTTGGAAATCCTTTCGCAACCCTTAGGTTTCCTTCTTCATCCAATCATTCCAAAGTCTTGTTGTAACAATCAATCTTTCTCTTTGTGCTCCCAACCAATGAGGACATCATAGGATCCAGGTGGCAGAACATTCATATCTGCACGGGTGACTAATCCATCCATGACCAATGGACATTTCCTTACCGCCTCACTCACTTCCTCCCCGTTCTAGTGGCTAGTTGAACTAACCATGACCTTCTATGATTTGACTTCTTCAAAGTGCACATCTCACAAGTCCATGGGTGATATAGCTGTGAGTGGATCTAGGGTCAATCAAACAGAAATAGTCTGCTCGGCGATCTCACCCTCGACTTCCACCATAGTTGATTGATGATCTGCCTTTGCTGATTTAGGAGTTGAGAAGGTTTGAAACCTTTCTTCCTTGAGTGAAGATTCACAACAGTGAACATATTCCCCTATCAATGCTTTGATTATGTCCTTTCTCAAAGCATCTATCCTATGCTTTACAACCTGCATATATACACCATCTAAAGGTGCTTCAATACCATGTTCATATGGTGTCCCTTCATTTATAATAGAATGATGTTCTACTTTATAGAAATGTTCGTGTACATTTATTTTTCTCTCTTATCTTCTTATCATCTTTAACCGACTGTCTCACGGGGGCAACGGGGGTCAAGGGGGATTTCCCCTTGGACCACTGCAGGGCGGGTCGAGGGCAACGTCTTCATTTTTTTTTGTAAAGCATTAGATTTCACGCAATCTAGCACATAAAATCACTGTCATTTTTCACTTTTCTAGCACCTGTCAAAATCTCTGTTTCGGAAAATTCACCAAAAAATTTCCGACATGCCGGCTCATCTCGCCTTTCTCCTTTTGACATGTCAGAAAAATTTTGAACTTTCACCCGATCGGCAAAAAACTGTCGATTCCTTCGCCGTGTCGAAAAAATTCTCACATTTCATCTGATCGGTAACCTTTCACCTTGTCGAAAAAATTCTCAAGTTTCTTCCGATCGGCAACCTTCCATCGTAGCATAAAACTTTCCGACTTTCTCCTGGCTAAGCCCTCCGTCGTTGCGAAAAACTTTCCAAGTTTTCTTCACTGGATCCTTTTAGCTACGTCGGACAACTTCCATACTTTTCTCCATCGTTTCAGAAAACGTTTTCCATTACACCCTACGTCTCGGCAAAAACTTCCAAATTTTTTCGATCTCCGTCTGCAAAACTCAACCGACGTATCGGCAAAATTCTTCGTTTTTTGTCGATTTTCCATACTTAGAAACAAATTTTGAAAAATTTTATTTTCCTTTTCGTCGGCTCGACTCAGCCAACATGCATCAGTTCAAACCTCAACTTCCACCTGACATGCGTCGGCTCAAATCTACATAGTCTTCCGATGTGCTCAACTGACGTTTCGGCCAAATTCACCAAAACATTTTTAGATTCCATACTTAGCAATTTTTTCTAAAAAAAAATTCCTCTTTTCCTTCTCGTCGACTCCCTTCAGTCAACGCAACCAACATATCAACTCGTATCAGCCCTTTTGCTCGACACTTTCGTTGCGGCGTCGTCAACTCCCTCTTTCCAACTTAGCCTACGTATTGGCTCGACTTCGCCCAACGTAACCAACATGCAAAAATATTCCAACACTTACGGAAATTTCTGAAAATTTCTCCTGTCTACTTCTTTTACTACTCACCACAGAGGGTGATCCTGCCTCTGTCAACTGCTCTTCATGGCCCATTGAGGCCCAATGCTTCAACCTTGAGCTCTAATATCACATTGTCATGTCCCCACCCTCATACCAACGATGGTCGAGAGGACGCGACTTGGCTGCTACTACTATCGAATGGGCGATCTAGCCCCATGAACATAAACATAAAATGCATTGAATCATAAAAACATAGACAGATGCATAAGACATGTAAATATAGCAGAAGCAAAAACATTCAAGCATTCGTCATGTTCATATTAATTCATAAACAAATTCATTACAAAGGTTAAATACAAAAGAATACTTATCTAGATAAGAAGGTTTCCCCTGCAACTAGATATGTCGCTGCAACGTTCCACCCAACCATAAGCCAATGTGCTCATCAATATCTAAGCAGCACTGCCACCCCTGAGCTGGACATGATTCCACAAGGAACTACGGAACAACAGGCTCACACATAGATAAAACCACACTGTCACGTTCCCACCCTCATACCGGTAATCGAGAGAACACGACTAGGTTGTTGCTGCTATCGAATGGGTGATCTATCCCCATGAACATAAACATAAAACACATTGAATCATAAAAACATAGACATATGCATAACACATGTAAATACAACGAAATCAAAAACATTCAAGCATTCGTCATGTTCATATTAATTCATAAACAAGTTCATTGTAGAGGTTAAATACACAATAATACTTATCTTGAGAAGAAGCTTTCCCCCGCAACTAGCTACGTTGCTGCAACATTCCACCCAACCATAGGCCAGTGTGCTCATCAATCTCTCAGCAGCACTACCACCCCCGAGCTGGGCATGATTGCACAAGGCACTAGGGAACAATAGGCTCACAGATTGCCAAAACCATACATCCACAGTATAACCAACACACTGTTGGGTTTCACAGATTGTCCATCCAAGCTGATAAGAAATTGGGTTTCACCGGATGCTAAGGGAACAAACCAACAACACATGGGTTCCTTAAACTTACTCATCCCAAGCAAACTTTACATCAATGCACAGCCAACCAATTAACAGATGGTTCCTTGGATTTACCTAGCAAAACCAACCTGCTAATCAAACACAAGAATCCATCTAACATATGGGTTTCTTGGACTTACTCTGGCAAGCCATCATAAGGATTCCCACAACAACGAAATGCACATGTCGGGTATCAAGAAAAATATTTTCAACCAAAAAACTATTTGGTGGATGGGGAAATACCCCTAGGTGAGCAACCCGAATTTGGCAACAATTCAATGGATTCACATAGGCAAAAATGACCCTTGCAAATCCCCCTCTCATGGATTCGAACTCAGAACTATTTATGGGCTTCACGTGGCCAAAATGACCTCAGCAATCACCCAAAAACCATTGGTCTTCTCTTCTCCATTCCCTGTGCAACCAAAACAACGGTTTTCCTAGCCAGGTGATGAGGAGTACACAGCANAAAAAAACCCCCCCCCCCCCCCCCACCCAACATGAAAGAAACACATAGCAGGAAAAAATGTGAAGGAAAGAGATCTCTGTAAGCTTTCTCCTGCATGAGGAAGGAAAAATGACCTCTCAAAACCTCAAATCATGCATAACAACTACACATTCACCCAGCCATACCCAAAAATGAATTCCCTGGCCATGGAGGAATGAAGACTAGTAGAAATCGTGAGGGAGAATGCCCCAGCTATCCCCAACTGCGTGAGGAAGAAATATATGCGTGCATGAATGGCTTGGGCCTTCTTTTCCAAGTATTTTCTTGGCCCATAAGTCAAAATTCATTTTCCCAAAAATAGGTGGCTTCCCTAATACGAATTTGACTCCCATACTCTTCCCATCCCCAAGGCATTAACTTCCTTCACCAACTTAGATGACTGGGTACAAAAGACAAAAAGGGTAGATGACATCTTTATGGGTTTTCCCCTAGACATTTGGATTTTCCCCATATGATCCAAGGTTGAATATCCCCCCCACCCTCTATTCCTTGTGAAATCATGCCCCCATCTCTTTAACATTGCGGCGCATAGCTAGTTGTGGTATTTTTATTAATTTACATTTTAGATGGTGTCTCAAACATATTGTTCTTGGCTAGCACATAAACAATCGGCATCGATTTTAATTGCCAAAACATAAAACACTAAATCCATGGTGGGCCCTTTGCCTTGAGCTCCTCACCACGATTAAATAAAACATTTATATCATGTGCAATTCAATGCCATGGGGTCAAAACCAGGGTGTTACACACATTCCCCTGTACAGGACCACATATGGATATGGAGCAATGTCTAACACAGGGTCATCCTCACTAGATAGCATCTAGAGCACATGTGACATGATGCTTGTTGGGAACTCAATTTTCCCCCTCTTAGGAATCATCTTCCCCAACATGGGCATACACACCTCTGGCATAGACCTAGGAGGGCGACGATCAAACGAAGTCTCGTTGGTCAGAGACCTCTCAAAAATAGAGAAAAATATCTGAACAAAAAGGGAAGTTGGCCCTTCCCTCAATTTGTGCATAAAATGTACCCAAAGAAAAACAAAATTTCCAAAAAAAAACGGTAAACCACCTAATACATCTAGGTTTCTACACTAAAGAAACAACGTAATATAATAGAGGGAAACTAATGTGTTTCCCATCACTGGTGGAGTGTATCACCATCATTAGAAAAAGACAGAGGCACCTAACGTGCTCTTAACTAAAAGAAGAAATCTTAAATTTCCCACCACACACCTGAAAAATCAGCAGGATCAATGATGTGGTCACCAATATATCTCTAAAATTGCGTTAGCTGACTCTCTATTGAAGCACTAACTGGGATATCACAGAACTAAAGAAAATACTCCCCTTTCCTGAATAGCCCAGTGATTAAATTAATGTCATCCTCGATGGGATAGAACCAGTAATTGGTACCAACATGAAATGACTGCCTACGATGATCCCAGTGTCAGATTAAATGCACCAACAATGAAGATTTCCCTTTGACGGATATAGCATCCTCATAGAACTTTAGGAGGTGGACAACCCTCAAGAGGTTTTGGATCTGAGCATTAATGGGGTGAGGGTACAAATCCATCTCCCTTTCCCTATCCTCCCACTCACATACCATTTTGTATTGGTCAACCTGTACATCCTGCTACTCAACAGCCTCTCATCGATCATGTCTCTATTTCACATATAACATGAATCGATGTTATAAATAGTAATATAAAAACATTAAGCATTTCTTTCAACTAGCATGCTATTTAATAACATCAAATAATAATAATAAAATCTCAAAACAAATAATTTTTGCAAGCGGTGCGCTTCAATTACAGTATCGCACTTTTTCGGTGTTTTTCTACAAATAACGCATGACTAATTGTTCTCTTGGACAACACATGCATTGATTAACTGAGCACATCGTTAGGATATTTATACTTTTTATATGTTTGTTGGCAGTGTGCCCATTAAAAATCGGTGCATTACATGCGGTGTGTAAATGTTCATAAACTGCATCATATATGAATTTTTCAAGTTTTTCTAATTTTATGCTTTAATGGTGTGTCTTTTACAGGTCGACGCATCGAACAATCATTGTGGAGAGTTTAGCATGACACACTATTAAATGTTTATTTTCTTTGTGTTTTTTAAAGTTCTTCAACACTTAACCAATGTGTTTCAGACACATCATCATACCATAAATGGTGTGTATCGGTTCATAGAACACATCCTAGAATAACTTGGTGAGTTCCAAATTTTGTTTCTGAAAAGGTGCATCTGGATCACATTAGTGCACCATGAAATCGATGCAGAATGATTAATGGACCACACCACTTGCAGGGATATTTTTTAAACTACACTTGTTTTTGCCGTGCATTAGAAAAACATCAGCGCACCATTGAAGTTGTTTTCAAGTTTTTTAATTTTTGTATAGTTTAGGGTATGCTATATGCATGCCAACGCACCACAAAATCGATGTGGTTCAATTATCAAATCACACCATGAAACATTTGGTATTTTTTATATTTTAAAATTTTGCACCAACAAAAATGGTGTTTTGTGGACATGTCATTGCACCATTCACAGTGTGTATTATTCTTAGAGCACATCCTTTCTGCTCTTTATGAGGTTGAAAATTAAGTTTGGAAGTTTTGCTCCAAATAGACAATGGTGCATTAGACATCCAGTGTGGAAAGTGTAATGGACCGCATTGTTTAACGCAATGAATTTTTTTATATAACATTTGGTTTGGAAGTGCATTTGGAACACGTAAGTGCACTGTATTCATGGTGTGGTTTGGTTTAGTATATGCTTTAGTAGATGTTCATTTTTTTTTCTAGTTAATTGGTGTGTTAGGAAATAGCAACACGCCATTAGTGCATTGCTATTAATACCTAAATACATTGTTGATGGTACACCCAGTAAATTTACAGGGTGCACTATGTACGGTGCGAGTTGAAGGGATCAAGCACATTATGCAGCGTTTTTAGGATTTTTTAACTAAGGACAAAAAAACGTTAATTTTTTTATTTTAATACACTAAAATATTAAATTATGAAGCAACAAATAATTTACCTATACATTTTGGCATCGAGGAGGCATGGTTGTTATGTAAGTCGAATTTGAAATTTCATCCACCATTTGAAAAAATTCAAAAATACAATCTGCAATCAATGGAAGCAAGAAATGCCACTAGGTGTAGCATGAATGTTAGGGTGTCTAAGCAGTGTAAGTACATAACTGGTGTTGTAGGGATCAAAAGCATTGTTGATGGGTAAAAAAAATAGCATGCGGTAATTGTTTTTATAAAACCATGTTCTGGTGCACCCGACATTAGAACGCTCAAGTGCATCATGTTATATAGAACACACCACTAATAAAAATTTAAAATAAGAAAATATAGTATGTGGTTTTAGATTCTAAATTTTTATACACTATAGTGATGTGGTGCACCAATTCATTGTTAGAATTTAAACACACCGCTTATAAAAATAAATTAAATAAAACATAGAACGGTGCACCAGAATCTACAGTGTACCAGTGCAGTAAACTATATATTACACATCGAGACTAAAAAATTAAAATAAATAATAATAGTCCATGGTATTAAATTTATATTTTTTAAAACCTTATGTGGTGTGTATTAGGATATACTGCTCCAATGCGGTGGCTTATACTTACCACACCAGTGTTAGAAATTAAAAATAATAAAATATGGTAATCTCTAAGTGCTCTCACCTATCTGTTTACCATACTTCGATGCTTTCAAGTACATGGAACCCCGGTGTGCTAGGTTAATACAAATGCATTGTTTGGGAGAAAAAAAGAAATTGCAGGATGGTGTTTATGGTCATGGTGCTACATTATTTTTTGCAGCACCGGTGCATGTATGCCATGTACGCATCGGTGTGTTTAGCTTGTTTAAGTGCATTAGACAAAATACATCTGCTAAAACCTTCGCCTACTCACCTCCAGTAGTGACCTCCGCTATAATTGGATATTTGGGATCTTTTTAGATTGGAATTGGCTATAACCTTTGCAAAAAGGTATTTCACTTGTAGTAATATCACAAGATAATAAATTCCATACAAGCATACTCTAATACCACAATGCTACAACTATCAAGGCATACTTTTCTAGGTATATAGCATATCTAAATTTTGTATTCTATTCCCATTATAACAATAGTAAAGATTCTCTTTTATCTTGTAGATATGTGGTATATCACTTAACCAATTCAAATATATGTTATGTCAAATCCCCATGAACAACAAGTGTTGGAATCTACCCAATCACAAATATAACATAAGTTGAAAATCAAATATGCAAGTAGACAACATTGGATAAGCTAGCGACTTCAAGTATATAAGAGATGAAGTACAAGTGCATACCACATCTTTGTCACAAATATTTCTAGTACAAGTAAAGTTCTCCAAACCCTATATTGAGAAACCATAAAAAAAACCTAGCCACCAACACCTAGCTAGGAATCACTCCTAACAAAAACTAGGCACTCCTCCAATGATCATAAAAAATAAAGCATCAACATTGTCACATCCCCATACATAATTCTAACTCTAGGAGGAGATATATATTTATTTCATATTTCTAAATTTCTTCCCATGTGCCATTCATTTTATTTCATAACTAATTTAAACCGCACATGGGAAACATGAACTTATAAAAATTGGATGTATTGGTGCATGGATATAAAGGATAGTGGGGTTAAAATTATATTCACACCCACATCATGCATAAACAAATGCATTTATAAGAGGAATTAAATAAAATCATTTCACATTCATACTCCATAAATGATACTTATCTTTTAACAGAAGAATATCCAAGCAACTAGTTGTGTAAGAGAAATTTTCCACCCAACCATAAGTAGAATCCAAAAATACCACCCCCAAGCCAAGCTATGAGGCCACTTGGGTGAAGGCAACACCTACAGGGTTCAATCTCTCATCCCAAAACCCATTTTCTCCCATGCTTAACCAACCTTCTTACCACTTAAAACTACATGCATCTCATTTATCAATCCCAATGGCATGGAAATATCTTCCACTACACCACATAACATCAGAAATACTAGCTCCTTCTCTATTCAACAGTCCCTCAGAGTTACCCAACCCTTCTAGTGCTCTTTAGTGTGTGCAGAAAGATTCCAACATGCCGTATGCTCTTACAGAACCTCCTATAATCATCAATTCATGGCTTCTCAAGCATCCAAGAGAAGCAAATAAATAGTGGGTAAAGGTTCCTATATTTACCAACCTCTATGCTCACCTACAACCATCTTCTTTACTCTCATAAGTGTCTTCAATCCCCCCTCACAATGTTAATTTCTTGTCATTTTCATAGCTTGTTAATTTTCTATGGAGACAACAACATGAAAACTTTATGTAGTGTGTGAATTATGCTTGCATAATGAGTGATAGACTCCAAAGGAGATAAGAGGATTAATGAAAATACAACTAACATTACTTATGACCATAGAAGGAATTATTCTTACTTTTTTCATAGAAGTGTATCCATCCCATGCATTCATAACTACATGAGAAGACTTTTCCCACCAACCTCACATGTGCATTTAATGATCAGATTTGATCATTCAAAAGGAATTAATTGGATCATTTAATGAACATCAAAACAAATGGATGATTTATAAGGCTAACATTAGGATAAATAGGATTCAATCTCCCATAGGCCCCATTTCCTCTCCCCCTCTAGTGGAACCATATACCCTCTAGTGCTATTTACACTACCATCTCCAAATATTTTATTATTTTCCAACATAATATTTACATAGATTTTGAATAATCATGGTAATCCAACCACATATCCCATACAGAATTATTTACAGTATGCATGCCTAACCATTCACTACTCCGACCTTGGTCTTAAACTTTGCATTAGGAATTCATACTAGCATATTTACATTACTTTACATAATCGTATTCAATACATTCCAAGGGTTGGAAATGGAATATTGCAAACACCCATGAGTCCTCCTTTGGACCAGCAATTCTATCGCACAAGTGTCGAAAACGGCTCCTTCTCTTCTCCTCCAAACAACATAACAAGTAGTACTAGGGTTCTCAAATGCCACAAATCCCTAGTCTTCTTCTCTCACAAGAGTTGCAAAATATATTAGTATATTTGGAATTCTAGTGTTAAACCCCAAATATAATATTCTCTTAAAATTCCTTTAAGAACCCTAGCACTTCATATTAGAGAGAAATCATAATTAAGAGTGCAATAGAAAGATACTAGTTCTTTTCACTCCTCACATCTCTAGTATAAATTTTGATGAATGAATTATATGAAACAAATCACACCTTCATCTATTTATATGAAATGTAATGGAGGCTAAAAATATAAAGTGGACCTAGTTTACAAGAAACCTAACTCTACACAAGTAGTTCACATTACGAGTGATCCATCTACAAGTTCCACATGCAAACATCAAAGGTGAATAAATCCAAAAAATAAAGGCTCATAGGCATGAATACTCCATGATATGTGTCCAATTCTCCACTTCCTCAATCCTATAAGTATCCAATGCTCCCTTGTAAGACATGTGATCCGTCAGGCCCATCCCACATACCTAACCACTCCCTCAACCCAAACATCCTCAATTCAAGCCCAAGCATCCATGAAAGCAATAAATCATCATCATTCCACATATGGATCAACACCCTCTAGGATGTTTATTGATCTTCCTCCAAGGAAATTTTCCCTCCCAAGTAAGAAAGTAACCTCCATGTATCCATCATGAAGAAGTCACCAAAATCCATGGGTCTCCAATGATCCAAATAAGAATGACACACAAGAACCAAGATGATATTTAGAAATCAATGGGAAAATAAAATATAAATTATTTATCCATCATGGAACAATCGATGGCCATCCATACACCATACACCCCACATAACATGAATCACCCCAAGAATTATGTAAATTCTTTTGTAGTAACCTTGAATTCTAATAGCATGCACCAACTAGCTATATTCACAAGGGACTAGACCCCAATCCAATGTTTACATGAAGATTGAAATTTCTTGGTACACAAATTATAGACAAATATCATGTCTTTGATAGAAAAGGGACATTCTTATGTCAAACAATCAATTAATCATCATGGATGTCATTGTATAATTAACCAAATTATCTTGATCTGCAACCAATTTCTTGGGTAGTGATATACATGTTCAAAGATGGTTGAGGCCATAAATAATCATGTCCCAAGAATTTACTAATAATACTTGGTATTATAGGAAATACCCAATTGTAATGTTAAAATTTTAAAAGTTGTTATACCAAAAACAAAAGGATCTCTGAAAGAATAAAAAGCACAACATAACAAAATAGAACAAAAAGATTTATCCTGGGAAACCCTTGTGGGAAAGAAAACCTAGCAAAACTTCCTCTATATATACTTCAACCAAGTAGAGTGTAATACCAAAATAATAAGACTAGACTACTTCCTCTCCTTCAGATGGACTGTCTCTTCTCTCTCTAGCACAACTTCTTGAGTATTTTGGTTGTCCAAATGAGGGAAGTGTCTCTCCTATTTATACTAATCAGCTGATAGGCCTAATAACCCAACTGGTCCGACTTGTCCTTGCTTCCAGGTCTGACTTTCCTTGGAAGGCTCAAAATTACATTTTAATAATACTTTTGTGGGTACTACTGACCCAACTTACAATGGAATTTTTAGCTCAAGACTTTACATGAATAAATACATCAATGGCATCCCTAGTCGGAGAAACAACATCTACGGAAGGGGTAATAACAATAATAATACAAAATATAATATATTTCGTAGTTACATTTCTTTAACACTCCCTCTTAACTAGGAAGGTATTCTATAATACAACAACATGTCTGTATAACTGACTGGTAAATCTATATGTCATAGGAAGTTTTCACAATTACATTAACATCATCACCATCCGTGGAAAATAATCATCATGGACATCTCTATCATCTCGTATTGTCTCAAGCATTAGCATCATCTCAAACATCATCTCTTGTATCATCTCGAGCATCATCTCTGACATCATCTAGATCATCATCTCGAGCATCATCGTCATCTCTGGAATCATCTCGAGCATTACAATCTCTGGCATCATCTCGATCATCATCATCATCTCTGGAATCATCTCGAGCATCATCGGTATCCTAAGCATCATCATATCTGGCATCATCTCGAGCATCATCATCTCTGGCATCACCTCGAGCATCATCATCATCTTGAGAATCATCTCTTTGAGCATCAGCATCATCTCTGGTACTAAATGCATGAACTCGTCCACAAGTGAATGTAGGACCACTCTTCATAAGAGAGTACTATCATTTGCAGGACCATCCTCATCTAGTAAGTGATAGGACCACTCTCATTAGGAGAATTTTCTTATCGATAGGACCATGCTCATAGAGGATACTTTCATTTGCAATTGAATGTAGATCTCATCCGCAACTAAATGCAAGACCACTCAACATATGAGAGTACTGTCATCTGTAGGACCATCGTTAGTCGGTAAGTGCTAGGACCACTCTCAGCAAGAGATTTTTCTTGTCCACAAGACCATCCTCAGAGAGGATACTGTTATCTGCAATTGAAAGCAGATCTCATCTACAACTAAATGCAGGATCACTCGACATATGAGAGTACTAACATCCATAGTACCATCCTTTGTTGGTAAGATCTAGGACCACTCTCAAAAAGAGAGTGTTCTTTTCCACAGGACCATCCTATAAGTGAATGTGGTATCACTCTCCAAAATAGAGTATTATCATCTGTAGGACCATCCTCAGTTGGTAAAGCCTAGGACCACTCTCAACAAGAGATTGTTCTTTTCCGCAAGACCATCCTACAAGTGAATGCAATATCACTCTCCTTAAGAGAGTATTATCGTCTGCAGGACCATCCTCATCCTATAAAGGATAGCGCCACTCTCAACAAGAGAGTTTTCTTTTATGCAAGGCCATCCTACAAGTGAATGTAGGATCACTCTCCAGAAGAGATTACTATCATCTGCAGGACCATCCTCATCCAGTAAAGGCTAGGACCACTCTCAACAAGAGAGTGTTCTTGTCCGCAAGACCATCCTCAAGGAGGATAATATCATCCATAAGTGAATGTCGGACCTCATCAACATATACAGCTATACTAGAATTTTCTGCACTGGCACATCACTTCCATCTCATCCTTAATAAAAATCTCATCATCAGTCCCTCTTTTTAGGGAGGTCCTTTCGGACTACGCCAAGCTTGTCTCAAAAGTGTTCAAACTTTACATGAGTCAGAGGCTTAGTCATGACATCAGCAACGTGTTCCTCTATAGGAACATATTGGAGCTTCACGACTCCTCTTTATTCCATATCCCGGATGTAATGATACTTTATATCTATATGATTTGACTTATCATGAAACACCTGGCTCTCTATTAACTTTATGCAAATCTAGTTGTCACAATAAATCTATGTTGCATCCATCTCGGTATTGAGCAGTCATGCCAATAGTTTTTAAATACATACTACTTCACTACAAGTTGAACATGTTGCAATATACTCAGCCTCGGTTGTACTGAGGGAAACACTTTTTTTCTTTCTGCTAATCCATGAGATCACACCTAATCCCAAATTGAAACAACATACTGAAGTGCTCTTCCTATCTTCAGCACTTCCTACCCAATCTGAATCAGTATAGACACAGTCTATACAATCTGAACTCATTTTTGGTTGTATATCTGACTCCACAATCCAATGTACCTTTTAGGTACCTCATCACAAGTTTTTCTACAACTAAATGAACATGTTTAGACTCCACCATATACTGACTCAAGGTGCTCACAACAAAACATATATTTGGTCTTGTATTTCTCAAATACATCAGCGAGCCAATAATCTATTTGAATAATGTGACATATACTCTTTCTGAATAATCACCATTCAGTAGTGTTAGCACTCCAGGAAACCCCTCTAGGTTGCAGCTCGAGGATGCCTGGTAACTTAAATATTTTTAGGGTTTTCTAATATGGATCAAGTCAGGTGACCTATATGACCTTCCACTCTCAAGACATGTTAAATTTTCATATGCTTAGCTAAGACATCAGTACTTCATTTCATTTTTATAACAAAAGCATATAAACAAGATCACTGAAAGATAGACAAGCACAACCATACAAAAGGAACACAAAGATTTATCCTGGGAAAGCCCTAAAGGGAAAAACCCAGCAAAAGCTTCCTCAATATAGATGCCCTAAAAGGATAAAAGATAAAAGATAAAACCAGCAAGGAGATCAAAGCCTGATCCTCCTCCTTCTCTAGCTACTTCTCTTCTCCACTAATGCGCTACACAAGTGAGAGTGTGTGTTCCAAATGAGGAGCACTACACCTCTATTTATATTCATCCATTCACTTAAGTTAACTCATCTGTCATGTAGGATCAAGTTAATCATGTAGGCTCAAGTAACCACACTAGGGTGCTAATGACCCACCTTTACAATTAGAGGGGACTACCTCTTGACTCTTATTAGTTGTTCCGATTAGGAGCATCGGGGTACAAAGTAATACAAGTGGTTTTCCCAGTAGGACCATCGGGGACCACAAAGAAATACATATAGAATATTCTTCGAAGTTACAATATTTCAACACTCCCCCTTAACGAGAAGGGTATTCTATAACAACATCAACAACAACAATAATAGGAGAGAGATAGAGGACATCATCAACATCATCAGGGTGATACATCTATAAATCATTGGAAGCTTTTCAACATCATGTAGCCTTCATCTTCAATCTTTAGTATTCAGCATCATCAGTACTTTGACCGCTTCGATCAGCAGCATCCTAACTCTTCAATCAGCAACAACATCTTCAGCACTTTGACCTTTTGATCAGCAACATCTTCAGCACTTTGATCTTTCAATCAGCAACATCATCTTCAACACTTTGACATTTCGATTAGCAACATCATCTTCAACACTTTGACCTTTAGATCAGAAACATCTTCTTTAGCACTTTGGCCTTTCGATCAGCAACAACATCATCATCATACTCTGATCTTTCAATCAGACTCATCATTATCATCAGCCTCTAATCTTTTGATCAGAACCATCATCAACTGAACATCATCATACTCTAACATCAACTCATCATCATATTCTGATCTTTCGATCAGTACGTCATCATCATGATACTTTGATAATACAGCATCATCATCATCATCACATTCTGATCTTTCGATCAGAAACATCATCATCATCATTGCATTCTGATCTTTCCATCAGAAAACATCATCATCATCAGCAACATCATAATCATAAGCAACTTATGATCTTCCGATCAGAAAACATCATCATCATCATATTCTGATCTTTCGATCAGAGAACATCATCATCAGCAACTTCTGATCTTTCGATCAGAGAAACATCATCAACATCATATTCTGATCTTTTGATTAGAGAACATCATCATAGTCAGCAACAGCATCATCATCATATTCTAATCTTTCAATCAGAGAACATCATCATCATCAACAACTTCTGATCTTTCGATCAGAGAACATCATCATCATCAGCAACATCTGATCTTTTGATCAGAAACATCATGATCATCATAAAAACATCAACATCATCAAAACATCAACATGATCCTTCCTTTCGAAATTATGGGATTTAGGTCTTTACGGAGTTACCAATGATCCTTCCTTTCGGAATTACGAGATTTAGGTATTTATAGAGTTACTAACGATCCTTCCTTTCGGAATTACGGGATTTAGGTCTTTACGGAGTTACTAATGATCCTTCCTTTCGGAATTACGGGATCAACACATTTGTGGAACTCAGACAATCCTTCCTATTGGAATTATGAGATCAACACATCTGTGGAACTCAGACAATCCTTCCTATTGGAATTATGAGATCAACACATCTGTGGAACTCAGACAATCCTTCCTATTGGAATTATGAGATCAACACATCTGTGGAACTCAGACAATCCTTCCTATTGGAATTATGAGATCAACACATCTGTGGAACTCAGACAATCCTTCCTATTGGAATTACGGGATCAACACATCTATGGAACTCAGACAATCCTTCCTATTGGAATTACAGGATCAATTCAATGATCCTTCCTTTCTAAATTATGGGATTTAGGTCTTTACGGAGTTACTAACGATCCTTCCTTTCGGAATTATGGGATCAACACAGATGTGGAACTCATATAATCCTTCCTCTAGGAATTACGGGATCAACACACGTTCTCGAGTACCGAAGTCACCGGATCCGTTCTAAACCGAAGTTCAAGGATGATACAATCCTACCACATTCACGGGGACCAAGATCTCCAGATACATTTTGAACCGAGGTTCAGGGATGATGCAATCCACCACTTTCACGGGGGCCGAGACCTCCGGATACATTTTTGAACCGAAGTTTAGGGATGATGCAATCCTACCACTTTCACAGTGGCTGAGACCTCCGGATACATTTTGAACCGAGGTTCAGGGATGATGCAATCCACCACTTTCACGGGGGCCGACACCTCTGGATACATTTGAACCGAAGTTCAGGGATGATGCAATCCTGCCACATTCATGGGGGCTGAGACCTCCGGATACATTTTGAACGGAAGTTTAAGGATGATGCAATCCCACCACATTCACGGGGACCGAGGTCACCGGATCACTTTTGGACAGATGTCCCGGGATGATACAATCCCTCTTCATTCTTGAAGATTGAGGTCTCCGGGTCACTTTTGGGTAAGTGCCCAGGGATGATACAATCCCACCACATTCTCGATGACCGAAGTCACCGGATCACTTCTGGACATATGTCCCGGGATTATACAATCCCTCTTCATTCTTGAAGAATGAGGTCTCTAGGTCACGTTAGGGCAAGTGTCTAGGGATGATACAATCCCACTGCAACATCACTACTCCCCCTTTCGAGGAAGGTCTTTCTGAACCACACCAAGCTTGTCTCGAAAGTGTTCGAACTTTACCCAAGACAGAGGCTTTGTCAACACATCATCATCTAAACCATCTTCATCTACATCTTCAGTATGTGAATACTGAACTATCACCATCTGTATCTCTAGTATGTGTACTGAAAGCATCATCATCTGCATCTTTATCTTGAATGTAGAAATACCAAATTTCTATGTGTTACAACGGAACACAGGGTTCTCTGTTATCACAACTCTCGTTATCACATAGAATCAATGTAGTATCCATCTTCAGTTCAAAGAGACCTGATATCAGCTTCTGAAGCCATATGGCTTCACAACTTAGTAGAGAAATCTGCTATGTATTCTACTTTAGCCATGCTACGAGAAACACTGGACTGTTTCCTACTAAACCATGAACTCATAGCAGACCCCAAACAAAAGCATCTACCTAATGTGATTTTCCTGTCTGAGATACTTTTGGCCCAATCTGCATTTGTGTAGCCATACAATCTATACTCATGGCTACCATCATAATATAAACCAAAGTCTATAGTCCCTTTCAGATATCTCATCACATGCTTTGCAGTTACTAGGTGAACCCGTCTTGGTTGAACAAGATATTGACTTAAGGTGTTCACAGCAAAACAAATGTTTGGTCTGGTATTTGTTAAGTACATCAATGACCCAATGATCTGTCTGTAATGAGTCATATCCACTAACTCTGATGAGTCATCAGCTAACAGCTTCAGGTTGGAGTCCATGGGTGTGGCCATGACTTTGCATTCCAACATATTGAATTTCTTCAATATCTCTACTGCATACTTTCCCTGGTTGAGAAATATTTCTTCTGAACTTTGCCATACTTCCATACTTAGGAAATCATGCATTAACCCAAGGTCTTTCATCTCAAATTCTTCTGCTAGTTTCTTCTTACTTTCCATGATTTGTTTCTCATTTCCTGTCAACGATAAGTCATCCACATATAATAACAAGATGACAAGTTCATCTTCTACAACCTTGAGATAAAGGTTAGAATCAGCTTTATTCTTGGTAAATCCCATGCTCAATAAGAAACTATCTATTCTTTCATACTAAGCTCTGGGAGCTTGCTTCATGCCATAGAGGGATTTCTTCAACTTGCATACGTGATTCCATATGGCTTCAACTTCAAATCCTCATGACTATTCGATGCAAAACTCTTTCTCAATAATACCATTAAGGAAGGCTTTTCTTTAATTCACCATGGAAGAAACTACCATGATAGTTCTGAAGGAAGTGTACCTTACTTCCTGGAGTAAGTGTCTCTTTAGAATCAATTCCCTTTTCCTGAAAGAAACCTCTGGCCACAAATCTTGCTTTATACTTCTTGATACTTCCTTCAGCTGCATGATCTATTTTTTATATCCATTTGGAGGATACAATACTCTTTCCTTTTGGTTTGGGAACTATATCCCATACATCATTCTAGTATTCTTTCATCATAACATCTTCCATGAGTTCATCTTGTCAGATCATCAACATATCCTAGTCTTCTGCATTCAACTTTGAAGGTTGGAACCCACTTTACTCTTGGTAAAGTCTCGATCTATCAAGAACCTGTCCATCATGTCGTACCGTATCGAACTCAGATATGTTCTGTAGTCACTCCCCCTGAAGTGCAGTATTATCTTTCTTCTTCCTTCTATATAGGTGGTTCTATGCTTGATATATACTGGTCAATAGAGTATGTCATGTCATAGTCTATTCTTTCTGAGGCAAATCATGAACCTTTCTTTGTACACTTGTTCTTGTAGATCCATATGGAGGATACTATGTACTTCCCTTTATGTCTCAAAATCATATCGTATACATCATTCCCCATGATCAACTGTTATTCTTTGATCATAGGTTCTTTTATAGCATTCTTTTCTTCATCTTGAGTTATCTCTCATACCCATGGTGGTCTTCATCCTTTGAGGTGGATCTACCGCTCTCTGAAGCTCTTTCTTCCGTCATGGTGTCTCTGACCCTGGGAGCTTCAGATTCATGTTTATTGAATTGTCGTCACTTGTTCTTCAGAACAAGTCTCATCCTTCTTTTCTTGAAGGCGGTTGTATAGGACCTTTCCTACAATTCAAATGCACCAGTTGCATGGTTAGAACTATTTCATAAAACATATGCATAACGACAAATTCTTATGCATCATGCAACTATTTAGCCAATACAACATTCATCCATATTTCACAGAAACTTTCTAGATGCCTTCTATCTCTACCATGACATCATTGAGATTGTGCACTAATCCAATATGTTAGAAAAGAGGTTTGATAAGTAGAACTGGAGAGTTGTATAGCACCATGAGCTACTTACCCATCACATGCATATTAGTAGTATTAATGTAAACAATATATCATGCATAACACATCAACTGAATACAATCAAATTCATAACAAAACAATATCATGAAATGGCAATTGAATACTTATCTTTTATTTGTTTCATGGGTAGACTCCATCTTGATCATTCTGCTTTATCATCTTCTTCATTCATGAAATCATAATTTCTTATCCAAATGATAAGATGAATAAGAGGTTCTTCAAGAATTGAGTTTTTCATATTCCTCATCGCTTGAGGGATCTTCTTTGAATGGTGAGAGCTTGATCTTCAATTGCTCCCATCTTCTTCTTCTCTTCTTATTAGTCAAGCTGAAAGTAATCACTTACTTATGTCATACATTCTTCACATGAATGAATCCCATGATCCTGGGAGGCCATTCAAGGTGGCTATCACCACTTCTGCATACTTCTTCTTCTACCGCTTCAAGTTGTTCTGCATTCTGGATCTTCACATTCTTCAACTGTTTTCTCAAAGCCATCTTCTGATTTAAGTTCTTATCTTCAAATAGCTTGATCAAGGAATAAAACATCTTCAGTGTCTTTAGGGAAGACACTTGTGGTATAAGTCGATCCGTGATTGAATCAACAATGATCTTCTTGGCCTTGATAAAGTTCTTCTTGTGTAAGTCTTTGAGGCTCATCTCCCTCTAGATCTAGAACCTCTCTACTCATGTACGTGTCCAATTCATTTTCTTCAGAGAGATCAAATACTTCCATGCGTGGAAGTTTTCAACTTCACCAAGATTATCATCAAGCTGGTGTGATAGATCATTTTGAAATGAGAACCTCAAATGCAAATA
This sequence comes from Pseudotsuga menziesii, assembly GCA_001517045.1. Classification (NCBI taxonomy): domain Eukaryota; kingdom Viridiplantae; phylum Streptophyta; class Pinopsida; order Pinales; family Pinaceae; genus Pseudotsuga; species Pseudotsuga menziesii. The sequence continues at coordinate 482,866 of LPNX010512102.1, read as the reverse complement.
GCAAAAGATTAGATCTTACCGATTCGAGGTGTCCATCCTGCTTCCGGAGCTGGCTGATCTAGGGTTTGTCAGAGAAACCCTAATTTTCAAAACTTGGAATCTTTTAGATCTGATTGGATATAAATATATATCTCTTCAAATGGAGCTGCCCAATGTACTCCTTTTCTGAGAATAGTGGAGGGAAGCTCCCGAAACAAAAAGCCCTAGTTTTCCAATTTCTTCTGCAGAAATTCCTGTTACTGTTTCTGTGATATATCCTAAATGACTATTCCTCTATGTCTAAAATTTTGCACTAAGGTAACCTCACATGTCCCTGATCCAACAGAATAGGTTTAATCAGAATTGGGTTCACCAATTTTAATTTATGATCATTTTCCCAAGGTGACCTGTTACAGGACAGTCCAGTTGTACGGCATGCCACATGTCACTGGTTCATCTTCAGGTTCTGAAATTTGGATCAAAGAAATTAAAGGCCATGATATTTGTGGAACATCTTCAATAATTCCATTTGGACCTATGTATCCCATGCTACAGCAATTCTCCCCAGGTGTCTTGTTTAGGGATGAATTCTGGAAGAGGCTGGAACCCTAACTTGGAGGGATCATATCTCCCAGAATATAGCAAATCGGAGGCTGCATTTCAGACAAAGTCTAAATCAGGATTTTATCTTCGGCCTCTACAATTTTCAACTCTTGATCCTTCACCAATCTCAGGATACAGTGAATGTATCAAAACTTAGTGTTTTTAGTATTTAGGGTTTTTTTCAAATCGGGGTCAAACTAGGGTTTGACTTTCCCAGAGTTTCACCCAACCAAATTTCTTGATCCAGGTCTCTAAACTTCGATTTTGAGGAGGATAAAAATCCTATGCTGGGATCACTCAAAAATTCTTCTTCTGTAGAAAGCCCTAATTTTCCACACCAAAACTGAAAATGCTCGGAATCGAATTTCGCTTCGACAGAAAGATGCGCCCTTCAATGGAGAGTCAGTCTAGCCTTATTTTGCTGATAGATCATGGATAGAGACCCCAAAAAAAAAAAAAATCCATAGATTCTTTAGCTACACAATGTCTTCTTTCAGGATGGCTCTGATACCATGTTAAATTTTCATATGCTTAGCTAAGACCTCAATACTTCATTTCATTTTCATAACAAAAGCATATAAACAGGATCATTGAAAGATAGATAAGCACAACCATACAAAAGGAACACAAAGATTTATCCTGGGAAAGCCCTAAAGGGAAAAACCCATCAAAAGCTTCCTCAATATAGATGCCCCAAAAGGATAAAAGATAAAAGATAAAACCAGCAAGGAGATCAAAGCCTGATCCTCCTCTTTCTCTAGCTACTTCTCTTCTCCACTAATGCACTACACAAGTGAGAGTGTGTGTTCCAAATAAGAGCACTACACCTCTATTTATATTCATTCGTTCACTTAAGTTAACTCATCTGTCGTGTAGGCTCGAGTTAATAATGTAGGCTCGAGTTACACATGTAGGCTCAAGTAACCACACTGGGGTGCTAATGACCCACCTTTACAATTAGAGGGGACTGCCTCATGACTCTTATTAGTTCTTTCGATTAGGAGCATCAGGGTACAAAGTAATACAAGTGGTTTTCCTGGTAGGACCATCGGGGACCACAAATAAATACATATAGAATATTCTTCGAAGTTACAATATTTCAACAAGACATGCATGAAACTCAATCAAGTACAAGGCTTTTAGTTACCACTGATCAAAGGTTGAAAATAAGGTGCAAGGATGGAAAACTCATCAGGCTGGTAGATTTACACACAAAACAGATGCATATAAATGGATAAATGATGATAAGGATGGTACTTATAATTCAAATTACATCAACATGCCAATAGGGTGATAGCTACCAGTCATTAATTAACTTGAATTTAACCTAAATACACATTCAAGCATAAGCACAGAAAAGACAGAAATGGAAGCTGAACAAATGATAAAAAAAGAGCTTATATCAAACCAAGAGAAAAATGAAAAGTTGACAATAGTATAGGTCTATAAATCCCCGAAGTTGAACATTTTCCATAAAATAAGTCTTAGGCTTTATAACCTTTACAAAATATACAAATCCTAAAAACTTGGATCTGTTTTTACAAAAATAAACAAAATAATAGTTTTTTGCAAATTAGGTTAAAAAACCCTAATTAACTACTTGTCTAACTAACTCAAGAATTAGTTCACTGTATGAACCTTCAGATAACTGAGGTAACTACTGGAAATCACTGCTACTAGCCCTCTGCTGGTTAATTCGATGTTTTCCTTTTGACAGCTAGGTGTTGGTGACCTTTTCCACTTGTTATGTCATAGTAAGACTGAAACAGACCTTTCCTAATGCTTTCTTCTACGTCTTTCATCTTCATACTTTGTCCCTAAGCCATTTATATTCACCCTAAATTGATCCTGTGAGCTAAAATTAAATTTTAATCCTATGTCTTCTTTTGGTGGTTAAGAGTCCAGATTATCAGAACTGTTAGCTGCAGAAAGTGGTGCTTTTGGTGGCTAATGAACTGCCCCAACGTCCGCCTAAGCCACCAAAATCCCTGTTTTCCAAACAGTTATTAGGTTTTCCAAAAATGTCCTTTTAGGCCTGTCTGCTCAGCTTTCTTCTTTAGCAGGTTCTGTGCTAGGAGGGTTAATAGCAACCTGGCTAGTTTCTAGAGGCTGAAGGCTAACTACATTTTCAGCTAGGGTTTCCAATGTGGTGTGGCTACTACGGTTTTCCTTAGCCTCCTTCAGCTACAGTATTTGGAGCCTAATCATCCTGTACAATCTAGTATTGTCCTTTAGGTACCTTATATTCAGCCTCTTTAAGAAAATATATCTTTCTCTCTGCTCCAGGTAAGACTTATGTAGCAGCTTGTTCCTGCTGGTCAATGCAGCATTATTTTTCTTTATTTCCCTTTCCAAAATATCCATCTCATAAATTTGCCTTAGTAATTGATTTATATTTTGAGTTTTGGCCTTGCTGGAGGAAGCCTTCTCTGTTGGTTCCTCTTGCTTCTTTTGTGTGGGGGATGGTAGTTCTTCAGCCACTGGTACAATTTGCAAATCTAGGTCTGCACCTTCCTCTTGCTCCTCTTCAAAATCTGAGTATGGTAGATTTAAAATATTCTCATTGTGTGCTTCAACCTCCTGGCCCTTCTCACTAATGTCCAAGTTCCTTTTTACCTTCTTGGCCTTGGAAGAGGAGGGAGGCTGAGCTGCTGCTGCTGCTGGGGATATAGCCCTCCTCTTTCTTCTCCCACTCCTTGGTGTGCTAGAATTCTTGCTAGGAGACTTCCCTATTTCTTCTAGTTGAAGGCTTGTCTCAAATCCATTCCAAAACAAGAAATAAGGCCATGCCATATTCCTTCTTTTCAGCAACTCTTGGATCAACAGTTGGATAAGGCCATGGTGGGACAGTCTGCCAGCAATCTTGGTTGGCTAGGATTTCACTTGGTGTGCCCTCTTTGCCATACTTTTGTGTAAGTAAAAGAGAAAATTTAGTGGGATTTTGCCTGTGAAGTGGTTCATTAACTTGAAATGGTAGATCATGGCTCTATTATATCTTCCTTCACATGTTAGGTAAACCACAATGGCCTTCAATAGTTGTTTCCACCTCTCTTCCAACCAGGATGATGGCACACTCTTCTTCCACACCATTCCTCTATGCTCAGGCTTTAGGTAACACCTAAACTCTACATCTTTTGGTATGGTGTTCTTGAACCATTTTTGTCCTATTCCAGGGATTTCAGTTACTTCAGTGATTAAGGTTTCATCTATGTGAAACTCCTCCTTGCCTATAACTACCTTTGAACCATCAAATGAGAGGGCAAATGCCTCAGCCACCTGCTGATAGGAACCTTGTATCTTCTCACAAAACCTGTAGCAGCCAACATCTTGGAAGAGTTTACAGACCTCTGGATGTGCTTCCAAATAGCTGATATCTCCCAACACCTTCCTGAAAGCAGGTCCTCCCATGTTCATCTTGATGAATGCCTTTCCTGGGTACCTACAAAATAATTCTAAGCTCTGTGTGATAGTGTGTTAGTAGGTTTCTTTCTCAGAGATGGTTTTCCATGTGGAGAGGAATGCTAAGATCAAAAATGAAATGTGCTGGAGATTTTGGCACTAATTATGAGGGTTTGTGTTGTCATGATGGATGATGAGATCAGAAGATGATGGCAGCAGTTGATCTTCTCGATTTCATTTTCCCAGCAATCATTTTACAAATCATCCTGGGTATTCGGTGAGCTTTATGTTGTTCTTTTGGACAGGTGGAAGAAAACTGAGGGTTTCCAATCCTATCAGTCCTCTATCAGTTCTATAACGACCTCCTTTACTTATTTCCACACGCGGTTATGCAAGCTCAAGTCAATTCGATGGTTTGTCATTCCCTACACTGATTGTTTATCTTGCTAACGGGGTTCGATTTGACTATTTTCTAATGGTTTCCTCATTTTTCCATTTTGGTGGTTAATAGCCTTCGGAAGTTTGTCTGCTATACACCGAAAAGATGGCTTTCGGTGGCTAATGAAGTGATATCCCTTTCTCCTAATCCACTGAAACCATCATGCCATCGTCACGGTGAAACCCAGCTTTCGGCGGATAGTGGCCTTGCCAAAAAACCTTTTTAACCACCGAAAAACCCTTCCTTCCAGTGGCTAATGAAATGCCCGAGATTTTGCCTAAGCCACCGAAAGCGCTTTTTCCCCGACGCTTATCTTCCTGCTTTCAGCGGTTAAAATCTACTTTGAATTGTTCGATAAGCTGCCGAAAGCATCACCTTTCGATGGCTAATGAGTTGTTCTGAGTCTCGCCTAAGCCACCGAAAGTGTTTTTTCATTTTACTTGCTCAGACCTTCTTTCAGTGGTTTACTTTAATCCTATGTTAAACGGTTAACTGCGAAAACATAGCCTTTCGGTGGCTAATGAGCTATTAAAATCCTCGCCTAAGCCACCGAAACCTATAACTTCCAAATTTTTCAACCACATAAAAAACAGAGACCTTCAATTTGTTAGCCATCCTCAGATCTTTCATTACATAGATCAAATTCTTCATATTGTCTTCGAAAATTTATTTTGGGAGATAACATCTAGCTCCTACTTGGGTATGGGAACCTCCCAATGAGGTCCCAAGACTCCCAGACCAAAATGCCTTTCCCTAAAAACAACTAAAAACTTAACACTATCATTTGTTGTTCCATTGGGAATGGATTTTATTCTTTAAGCAAAAACAACCTACTGACTACTAATTTACAATGACAAGGCCTCAGAGCCTCAAATAAAGTAAAGTTTCAGAAACCGCCCATTCACTGAGCCATCAAACACCTCTTCCCCTTCCAGATTCTGCAATTTGAACGTGTTATTCTTATGTACCTTAGCTATCACAAAAGGGACAATCCACAAAGAATCAAACTTTCCATGTTTTCCCTTGTTCTATCTAATAGCATCCCACTTTAGGACCCAATCTCCAACCTGAAAGTTGTCCACTTTTTCCCTTTTGTCAAACATGCCCTTTATCCTCTGTTGATGGGCTTCTGATTTTCCTATCACTTGCTCTCTAATTTGCTACAACTCCACCAAGTCCATCATCCTCCTCACCAAATCATTTGGTTCATCTTCCTCTTCCTGAAATAATTTTTCCACTGGAAAAATGAGCTGAATAGGAAAGATGGCCTCAGTACCATAAACTAACTTGAATGGAGAAGTCCCTATATATATTTTTTCTATTACCCTATCATCCCATAAAGCAAACTTAAGCTTAGAATCCAAGCTTTTCTAATTTGTCTCCGGTAGTTTCCTGATGATCCTGACTAGGATTTTGTTGGATGACTCAGCTATGCCATTGCCTTGAGGATAATAGGATGTGGAATGCACCAATTGAATGCCCATTGACTCACACATTTTAACTAATGCCCTACCCTTAAAAGCAGGTGCATTATCAGTTACTAACCTTACTGGGAAACCAAACCTGCTAAAGATGTTCTCATATAAGAATCTCATGATGACCTGATGAGTGGCATTCCTGGTGGGTACTACCTCTATCCATTTGGTAAAGTAGTCTGTGGCTACTAGGATCCATTTATGCTGCCTACTGGAAGATGGATTTATTTCACCTATGAAATCTAGACCCCATTGCTGGAAAGGCCCATTCACCACAATAGGCCTAAGGGGCATGGATTTGAGCTGCTGCTTCCCTATAAATCTTTGGCACTGGTCACAGGCCCTTACAAAAGTACATACATCAGCAAAAAGGACTGGCCAATAGTATCATGCTCTTAGGATCTTGTGGGCTATGGTTTTCCAATAATGGTGGCCCCCACATGTGCTAGAATGAAAGTGATGCATGACCTGCTATGCTTCTTCTTTATCTAGACATCTTAACAAAATTCCAGACTAATCTTTCCAGTACAGCAGTTTGTCAATTATGCAAAACTTAACAGATTTTAACTTAATATCTCATGCTTGATAAGGAGTGAGATCAGGAGGAACTTCTAATTTCTGCAAAAATTGAATAATACCTTAGTACCACTCACATGAAGATAGGTTTTCAGCTACTGGTGGAATGTCATTTTGATCTTGATTTACTTCTGTTGCTACCACAGTCTGAAATTTTGCTAATTTGACACCGGTGAAGTTTATCCCCATTAGTTCACAGTTTTCTTTAGCCATGAGTTTGGCCAAACCTAGTCCCTTTACTAGTTTAGTGAGTTTCACCTCTATATCAAACTCAATGAGCTTGGCAATCCACTTAGCTCTCTTCCCATCAATGTCAGGTTGAGTCAAAACATCCTTCACAGCAGCTAAAGGGACATATGCAAGGACTTTTGCATAGAATGTAAATTCTGAAAGTCTTCAAATATTTTATGAGAGCATAAGCCTGTTTCTCAATTGGATCATATTTTAGCTCAGCATCTCTCAAGGTTTTGTTGAAGAATGCAATTGGATAATCAAGACCCTCATCATTTTTTTGTAACAGCGCAACTGCCACTGTGTCATAGGATGCAAAAGAGAAGATGTAAAAACTCTTGGTATAGTAGGGAGTAATTAGGGTTGGGGCCTCCATGATAGCCTTATTGATGTCTTCGAAAGAGCTTTATTTCTGCATCCTTTTTCAGCATGACTATTATGTGCTTCACCATATCGAAGAAATTAGGGATGAACCTCCTGACAAAGTTTATCTTACCTAAAAAGGACTGAATGTCCCTTTTTGATCTCGGTATGGACAGCTTCTGGATTTCTTCGACCCTTACTGGATCAATCTTTACACCTTCATCTAAGACTATGTGACCTCGGAGTTTCCCTTCACTAAGTGAAACTAGGACTTCTTAGGATTAAGTGATATCCCATACCTTCTACACTTCATAAACACCTTCCTCAAATGATGCAAATGGTCATGATGGCTGTGAGAGTAAATAGTTAGGTCATCCAAGTATATGAGCACAAATTTATCTTTCAACCCTACAAAAGCTAGGTCCATGGCTCTCTGAAAAGTATCCCCAGCATTCATCAGCCCAAATGGCATTTTAGCATACATGAAACTGCCCCAGGGGGTGGTAAAGACAGTCTTCTCTTGGTCATCAGGGTGCACAGTAACTTGGTTGTATCTAGAGAAGCCATCCAAGAATGACATGACACTAGCCCCTGAGACTTTATGTAATAGGTGTTCCATCTTGAGCAGTGGATAGTTGTCTTTCTTAGAACATTTGTTCAGGTTTCTAAAATCCACACACAACCTGATTTCCCCATTATTCTTTCTTACCACCACTAGGTTTGCAATCCACATGGAATACCTAAGGGGGATTATGATCTTGGCTTTGAGGAGCTTATGGATTTCATTTTCAATTACTGGTAATAGGAGGGGACTAATGGATCTGAGCTTCTGCTTGAAAGGGATGGCATCCTTCTCCAAAGGAATCCTGTGTTGGATGATATTGGTGTCATAGGTTTTTCAGGTCATTTTACTCCCAGGAAAATACATCAACAAACTCTTTTATCAGGTAGCAAAATTTTGACCTCTGATCAGCAGTCAACTCAGTGGACAGATTTATCAGTTTTGGATGGCTTTGGCTACCTATGTTTTTCTCTTGGCATTAGAGGAAATTTGGGGTCTAAAATGGGCCTTATAAGAAAACGTGCCAAAATAAGTTTTTGTGAGTTGGAATTCAAGAACCAATAGAATTTCAATAAAATAAGTAAACCATAATGGTTGAATTGACATATTTGTCATTAAAACAAACTACTTTTTTTGTTCATTTTTTCGACATATCTCATTGTGTTTTTACTCAAATTTTGATCGGGAGAGCTTGTTGGATGCGGAATTCGATTCCGCATCCAACGAGTACCCACACTGCATAATTTTGATGGACCCTGCTACCCTAAAAACAAGAAATACCTAAAAAAATGTGATGATGACATCATCATCACGTTTTTTCAGGTATTTCTTGTTTTTGGGGTAGCGGGGTCATGTTTTTTTAGGTATTTCTTGTTTTTAGGGTAGCGGGGTCTGTCAAAAGTATGCAGTGTGGGTACTCATTGGATGCGGAATCAAATTCCGCATCCAACAAGCTCTCCCGATCAAAATTTGAGTAAAAACACATGGAGATATGTCGAAAATACGAACACAAAAAGTAGTTTTTTCTTTCTTCCTCCAAAATTAATCAATATTATTTTATTATTTTAACCATTATTTTATTATTTTCCTTAGGAGGCCCATTTTAGACCCCAAAATTTCTCTAATGACAGCAGGGTCTTGCTCCCTTTTGGAAGGCTTGAAAGGGATGTCATTATGATCAAACAGCTCTTCCAGAGGTACTAGACCCCGAGGTATATAGTTCCTAGGTAATTGGACAATGTTCTGACCAACCACTTTATCTTTCAACTTGAGCTGTTTGGATTCCTCCATGTTTAGGTTTTCCTGATATATATGTATATCAGAGAATTCATCTACTAGCTGAAGGAATTTACTAAGCTCATCATCATTCTAAAACACCTTCCAAAATTTGACATTATCTGGCAGGGAAGGTCTGTACTTAACCTAAACATCATAGCTAAGCTTAGGAGGTAAAGGAGGAACAAATAGACCTATAGAGACAGCCAGGGAATCAGCCAGGTGATTCAAAGCCCTAGGTATATATGTCAGTTCAAAAAACATAAAGGAGTCTCTGAGTTTCCATACCTCATCTCTGTAGGCCTTTAGTCTAACATTTTTGGTCTGAAAAGTGTTGTTGACTTGCTATATAAAAGGGTCTGCATCTCCAAAAATCCTCATGCACATGATCCCCATCTCCTTGGAAGCTTTAACTCCTAGTAGAAAGGCTTCATATTCTTCTATATTGTTAGTGGTTTTAAAATCAAGCTTATAAGACAAATGAATGTTTTCCTTAGATGGGGAGATCAATACTACACCTGCACCTGCTAAGATTTGAGTGCTAGCTCCATCAAAGTACATGTTCCAGACTGCTCTGGTCACTTCTTCGGGCTTCTGACACGTGGGCTTAGTGATCTGGACTGATGTTTGCTGAGAATCATCTATTTATAGAATGCATGACCCAAAATCAGTGTCCACTGCATAGATGAGGTGATTCACTAAATTGCTCTCATTGCTTATGATGTAGGCCAGCTGATTTTCCCTGTAAAGCCTCTTGGTCTCCCCTCCAAACATTGGGATGGTAGCATACGTAAGATCCATCTAAAGCATGCCACCTAGCCTTTTGATCCATGATCGAGACAACAAGAGACCAAATTTTGGAGGGATATCAGCCACTACAATGTCCATCATGATGCTTTTTGAAGGTAGCTAAGTTAGGTTCACAACAAGGTATTTAATGAGGCCCAAGCACTTGACCTTTCTGGAGTCAAAGGAGAATAAATCATGGTAGGGATTTGTGATTCTAAGACCAAGCTCATCCATCACAACCTTTGGCATTAGGTTATGAGAAGCTCCTGAATCCAGCAGATAATTATGGAGGAATTTATCATGGATATTCAAAGATATATAGAAAGGTGGGCATGATGTAGAAATTCAGGCCTGCAGTAGATTAATTTCACCCACAACAATTAACGATTGATCATGCAAAATTATCAACAATGGAGACTGAATATGGAGCTGTAACACAAAATTATATTAACTAAGTGTACAATAGCCAACCCTGTAATAACATAGGCTTCTGAATATATAGAATACATGAGCAAATCAAATGCATAAGGAAGCATCCAAATCTAGCATAAAGCAGGCTTACCCAAAATAGGCAAATTCCCCATAGGTGTAAAAAGCTGATCCCAAATATATCAAGGACCCCACGAATTAGCAAGGGCGCATGGGAAAGCTAAAGAGTGGTCAAACGGAAGCTCATACATGCTTTTGCATGGAGGAAAGAGTGGAGGAGGAAGAGGCAACAAAGCTGATTCACCTCACCTAGTCTTGCTTTCCTATGTGCCTTAAAACACTGAAAAAGCGGGGAATAAAGCAGAAAAAGCAGATGGGCGCCTAGGAGGCCAGGAATAAAGCAGATTTGATTCCTAAGGCTTTCCCAAGCGCTCCATGAGTCAATAATGGCAATTTTGACCTCTATGGATAGGCAATTAGCAACTTGCACATGGTGGGACTCATGGACTAGGCAAATAAGACAAAATAAATGAAATAATGTCTAAGTGGGTAAATACTATGGGTTGATTATTCTAACACATGAGTCCTTTAGGTCTTTGATCATGGGGCCTAGGGCTACAACAGGTTTTTCATCTTGCAGATTTACAAATTCAGTATCAATATGCACCTTTGGCTGAAGAGAATTCAGAATGGAAGACTTGAATGCATCATTTTTCATTAGCTTAATTAACGGGAAGGGATCTTCAATTTCTGAATCTCTGACTCAAGGTTGAAAGAATAATGTTTTAAGGTTTTCCGTTACACCAAAACCTACAGATGTTGGTGAACATTTGAAACCCAGCACAAGGCCCTATCACCAGGAGTGGTGGTTAAACCACTTGTTTTTATATTCCCAGAGGTGCGGCGTTTATACCATGTGGAGGTACCGGATACATGGACAAATGTAGCCTATCAGGAAACCTTACCTCATGTACTGGAGCTCTGAGTTGGACATGGTCAGGGCTTGATGAAGGTGTTGGTTTTTTCACTAGTTTTGGAATGACAACCATTTTCTATTGTAAAACAGGATCCTTTTTGGCTGGTGCAATAGGATGTTTGATAGGTGCAGAATTATTTTTAAGAGGAGAAACCATCCTAGACCTCAAATTTTACCCTCCTTGACCATCAGCATGATATACAGCTCCTTCACTGATCTGCTCACCAACTAGGGCTTCCTCATATTCTGCCTGTGTCAGAAAAGAATAGTCTACCTCATCCTCCATGTAGTGGATGTTGTCTTTAGCTTCTCCTTCTTCTTCAATGAATTCTGGCTCTTCTTCGAATACAACATTCTGAAATGGACCTCTTATTCTCTGATCTTCCCCTTGATTCCTTTCCCTTCTGAGAATCTGGACTAGGGTGTTTCCTCTTCTATAATGGACAAAATTAGGGTTTCAAGGAGAAAATCACTTGGCCCTTTACCCCTCACAGGTATCTGTCCTTGGTCTTTCAACTTAGATATTTCAGCAGGGAAGATCAGATGATCCCCATCTAGACAAGCTTGTCATGTTCATTAGTTAGGGACTCAATGAAGGCATTGAGTGTAGGCATCTTCCATCCGGGGGTTGTGAGCTTCCCCGCACAGAATGTAGAAACAAAAACTGAATAATCAGCCCCAAGTTTGGAGAGGATGGAAAGGATGAGCTGATCATCCTCCTTCTCCACTTTGCATTGCTTCAAGAGTAAAACAATATTCTTGAACTTTGTAAATAAATCATTCAGAGTCTCGAAATTGGAAGGTTGGAGAGACATGAGTTCATTTTTGAGTTGGTAAACTCTCAAGACATCATGCTTTCAGTATAGAGATTCCGATTTGTCCCATATTTCTTTCAGTGTCTTCAGATCCATAATATGGAAGAGAAGGTCTTCGGAAATAGAGAGGCACAAGAAACCGAAGGCTTCATCCTTCTTGTTCAAGAATATTGATTTTTCTATGGCAGATCCAGGCTCAACTTTAGTGTCCATGGCGACTCTATGGAGTCCTTTGGAGAGAAACTGAATCTCCATTTTATTTTTCCATGTGTGGAAATTCTATGGAGTCAAGAGAGGTACTGAGGAGGCCATCTGGATATGCTGTAGCGAATGCTTCACCTGTAGAAACCTAAAAATCAAAACAGAAAGGGTAAAATAAGGTTGGACAGCCTACACATTCTAGGCTTTCATCACACCCATCATAGTCAATCAAGCAAGTTTGATCAACAAGTTCTTTACTTAGGATATTGAGTGGTAAGCCTTGGCTTCTGGTGCAGTGCTGGAATTTTGAGCTATTGCTCACTTGTCATGGAGAAATCTGTCAAAAAGCTTGTTTTTGAGAGATAGATCTTTGTCCCACCGTATGCTTTGATACCATATTAATCTTGCACATTGATCTAGGAACAAAGAATCAATCTCATCAAAGAATAATCAATAAATACTCATGAAATGGTGTTAATCGAAACCGGAATTGGTTTCCTCTCTGTATATTTAATAAACAATGAATGGTTACAATAACAATGTTAAGCAATAGCTTGAATCCATGAGGAATTCAAATACCTAAGGAGACAATTCAAATTTAGTGAGTGAGTCTAGCTTAACTAACTCTCAACCATTGGTTCACACTCAGTTAACCACTTGACCAAAACCCTAATTGACTCACCAAACCCTAACTGAAGTCAGAGTGCAATAAATGACTGAATCTCAACTGAAGGAGATCAAACACATGTCATAGCAAGCCAACCATTAAGTGCTAGTGCTCCATGACTTCAATGAACCCTGATGAGGTTAACTGAAGCTGAACTGACCATAAAAAGTTGGTGGAGGCATCGTGTTGACTCCAGATCATTAAATAGTAATAAATATTCATTAAATAATATATTTAATGAGAGGAGGCACCTTAACTCACTGGTTGAACTGATTGTAACCACCAATTAGCAATTAGGTGGATTAATATCACTTAGATCACCCCTGGAGTGCTCCAGTTAGCCTCCTTGACTGTAGGTAGGCGTGGGTGTGACTAGATGATGGCAATTAATGCTCCACTAATGTCAATTAATGTCAATTATACTTAGGATAGTGGTTTAACTAGGCCAATTTGACCAAAAAGAGTGTGTATGATGGTAAATGTCTCCAACACCCCCCCTTAAGCTATATTCAGGAAGAGTTAGAAAACATAGATGCATAAAAATGCTAAGGCACCGGAAACTAAGGCCATAGGTCACCATGTACAATGTTGAAACTGAAACAATGCTCAAAATAAACTAAGTGAGGAAAAGAGGGAAACCTAGTGGGAAAAACCCCCCCTTAAGCTGAACACTGAAAGTAGTCTGGATCACCCTGATGAAATCACCCCCAATAGTGAACGGAGGTAAGTGAAATTATTTTCTTAAAATATCTTGGTGAAGATGTCTGCAATCTACTCATCATTCGGGCAGTATTGCAGAATGATGGTCCTGTCATGCACTAGCTCCCTGATGTAGTGCATGTGAATTTATACATGCTTGGTCCTATTCCTGGTAACTGGATCTATGGATATCTTAATAGCACTTTGGTTGTCACAAAAGAGGACAGTGGAAAAATTACTACCAAGATCAAACTCTGAAAGAGTGCCTTGCAACCAAACGGCTTGGATGCAAGCATTCACCGCTCCTCGATAATCGGCCTCTGCTGAAGATAGTGCTATGGAAGCCTTCTTTCTACTTGACCAGAAAATAGGGCCACCACCAAACATGAATACATATCCAAAATTTGACTTCCAATCAATAGAATCACCCGCCCAATCAGAATCTGTGTATCCAACCAGCTCTAGCTCGGAGTCTGCAGCATAGTGAATGCCATAGGTCCTGGTTCCCTGAATATACTGGAGGATCCTCTTGGCTGCCTTCCAATGAAGATCATGAGGCTGTTGCATGTATCTTGATACAGCATTCATGGCATAACAAATATCAGTCCTAGAATGTGTCAAGTACAACAAGCTACCAATCAGTTGTTGATAGATAGTGCAGTCCACGGGAGGTGTGTGTTTTCCTTCTTCAAGGTTGATCCCTGAAAGGAAAGGGAATGGTACAGGCCTACATTCAGCCATGTTAAACTTAAATAATAGGTATGAAATGTATTTGGACTGAATGACCATAATCCCATCAGAATTTTGCTCAATTTCAAGCCCCAAAAATTGTTTTAGAAGCCCCACATCACTCATTTCAAAGGCATTGTGGAGAGCAGTTTTGATGGCTAAAATGGAGGCCATTGTGCTACCTGTGATCAGTAATTCATCAACATATAAAACAATGATAATTATATGACCATAGTTCTACTGTAAATACACATTTGGATCTGATCTACATCTCTGAAAGTTTTGCGAGAGAAGGAAGGCATCCATCTTGGAATACCACTCTCTTGGGGCCTGTTTTAACCCATATAGTGACTTCTTTAGCTTGCAAACCAAAGATGGATCAGTGATGTAGCCCTCAATTTGCTTCATGTATATCTCCTCATGAATATCTCCATGTAGAAAGTCTGACTTAACATCCATGTTATGCACCTCCCAGTGCTTGGATGCGGAAATAGCCAAAAAAAGGCGGATGGAGTCCATTTTTGCAACCAGTGCAAAGGTCTCATGGTAGTCCACTCCTTGGACCTAAGAGAAAAATTTTGCTTCCATCCTTTCCTTATATTTTCAGGTGCTTCCATCAGCAGCAACCTTTGTCTGAAACACCCACTTTCATTGAACCAATTTCCTTCTCGAAGGAAGAGAAACTAGCTCCCAAGTAGTGTTTTTCTGAAGAGAATTCATCTCTTCATCCATGGCAAATTGCCATCTTAGATCATTCCGAGCATGGTAGTATGATTTTGGATCTGAACTAATCATAAAATAGCAAGTTTTAGAAAGCAAATTATCAAAACAAGAGAGCGCAATACCTGCTCTTTGGAAATCAAATCGGGTTCTCCTTGGATCATTCGGATTTCCAATGTTGTCTCCTGCGGAGGAGAGTGTCTGTTGGGACCATGTAGGAAGATGATTTTGCACTTCAAGTTCTGATTCAGCATCTGATGATTTCTATACACTGATATCAGAAATCAAAGGATCCAAATCAGGGTCATCACCCCCAATTTCATCATCCAAATATTCAGTGGAATAGGAAGGAAATTCAATAGTTTTCTCCTTCACTAGTTCCACCTCCTGAAGAGGCTCATCAAAATTGACACTTCTCTCGATGATGATCTGTTTGGTCTTGATATCTAGCAGCTTGAATCCTTTAGATTCATTAGGATACCCAATAAATAGACATTCTATGCTCTGCAGTTGCAAAGCCCTTCTTTTATCAAGCGGAATCCGGGCCCATGCAGTGGACCCAAACACCCGTAGGTTCGACACATCTGGCTTGTGTTCGAAGTATGCTTCGAAAGGAGTCTTTCCTTTCACATATGAATGTGGAACCCTATTATAAATGTATGATGTAGCATGCATGGCTTCATCCCACAAATTTTCAACAAGCTTCTTTGACTCCAACATACAGGTGGTCATCTCCTTGAGAGACCAGTTCTTCCTTTCTACTACTCCGTTCTACTGGGGAGTGTATGGAATTGAATGCTGGAACTGAATACCAATTTGGGAGAATATGTACAGAAAATCATTACTGACATACTCCCCTCCATTATCAGATCTCAAGATCTTGATCTTAAGCCCAGAGGCATTTTCGATCAAGGCCTTCAATTCAGAAAATTTTCCACATACTTCTGATTTCTTTTTTAGAAAGAAAACCCATGTATACCTTGAAAAATCATCAATAAAAGTAAGGAGGTACCTTGATCCATTCATGGATGTGACAATCATTGAACCACTGATATTATAATGTATCAGCCCCAATGTTCTTGTAGCTCGTTTTGCCTTGCCCCGATCGAACTTGTGCTCAAGGTGTTTTCCAATCACACAGCCCTTGCAGACTCCTGTGGTTGCCTTGATGACCGGGAGGCCTTCAACCATGGATTTTTTTTGTAATTTCTACAAATATTTGAAATTAATATGGCCAAACCTCTCATGCCACATCCTACTAACCTCATTTCCATGATTTAGCAGAGCGGTGGGCTTTTCATCCGCAACAAAGTGAGAGAACTCATAGGCTTTTTCATGATGATTTGCAAGGCATTTTGCAATGAGTTTCCGGGATGCAATTTCTGTTATCTCAACATCATTTGGGATGAAAGAGACTCTCTTAGGCATTCCTGTATGTTTCATTTGATAGACACTAAGGATATTTGCTGCTAGAGACAGTACATACAAAACATTAGAGAAAAAACCATTTTCTAGATCTACAGTACCTTGTCCTTCGGAAATGATGGTGGAGTCATATCCCATGTGGATGGGGATGGATTTGCTGGTATCCAAGGTTGAAAAGGAGCCTTTTTCAGCCATCATGTGATTCAAAGCTCCACTGTCAATCAGCAGTGATTTGTACTTCGAAGTGCTTGCCATGAGAGCATGACCTTTCTCATGCTGTGGTTCCCGATCTTGGTGATCTCTCCTCCAAAAGCTCTCCGAAAGATTGATGTGATTCCTCTCAAGGAGAGAGGTTGCTTCATCAAGATTTTTCTTCATGCAGGCATGTTCAGGGTGAAAACCCTTCCCATAGTAAGAACACCTGACTTTTTCTTTCCCATTGTGCCCTTTTCCATTGTTCTTCCTTGAGCCAGAAGACTCATCATGCTGCTGATTTTCAACTCTAGGCTTGGGAGCATCAAATTTAGTTTTCTGATTTTTCTGCTGTTTTCCTTTACCCTTCAGATATTTGGGCCCCGAGACATGGAGGGATTGATCACAGGAATATCGGATGATCCCCATCTGGACAAGCTTGTCATGTTCATTAGTTAGGGACTCAATGAAGGCATTGAGTGTAGGCATCTTCCATCCGGGGGTTGTGAGCTTCCCCGCATGGAATGTAGAAATAAAAAATGAATAATCAGCCCCAAGTTTAGAGAGGATGGCAAGGATGAGCTGATCATCCTCCTTCTCCACTTTGCATTGCTTCAAGAGTAAAACAGTATGCTTGAACTTTGTAAAGAAATCATTCAGAGTCTTGAAATTGGAAGGTTGGAGAGACATGAGTTCATTTTTGAGTTGGTAAACTCTCAAGTCGTCATGCTTTTCGTATAGAGATTTCAATTTGTCCCATATTTCTTTCGGTGTCTTCAGATCCGTAAGATGGAAGAGAAGGTCTTCGGAAATAGAGAAGCACAAGAAACCAAAGGCTTCATCCTTCTTGTTCAAGAATCTTGATTTTTCTATGGCGGATCTAGGCTCAACTTCAGTGTCCATGGTGACTCTATGGATTCCTTTGGAGTGCAACTGAATCTCCATTTTATTTTTCCATGTGTGGAAATTGTATGGAGTCAAGAGAGGTACTGAGGAGGCCATCTGGATATGCTGTAGCAAATGCTTCACCTATAGAAACCTGAAAATTAAAACAGAAAGGGAAAAATAAGGTCGGACAGCCTACACATTCTAGGATTTCATCACACCCAGCATAGTCAATCAAGCAAGCTTGATCAAGAATTTCTTTACTTGGGATATTGAGTGGTAAGCCTTGGCTTCTGGTGCAGTGCTGGAATTTTGAGCTATTGCTCACTTTTCATGGAGAAATCTATCAAAAAGCTTTTTTTTGAGAGATAGATCTTTGTCCTGCTGTATGCTCTGATACCATGTAAGGTTTTTCGTTACACCAAAACCTGCAGATGTTGGTGAACATTTGAAACCCAGCACAAGGCCCTATCACCAGGAGTGGTGGTTAAACCACTTGTTTTTATATTCCCAGAGGTGTGGCGGTTATACCGTGTGGAGGTACCCAATACTCCAACAAATGTAGCCTATCAGGAAACCTTACCTCATGTACTGGAGCTCTGAGTTGGACATGGTCAGGGCTTGATGAAGGTGTTTGTTTTTGCACTAGTTTTGGAATGACTGCCATTTTCTTTTGTAAAACAAGAGCCTTTTTGGCTAGTGCAGTAGGATGTCTGACAGGTGTAGCATTATTTTTAAGAGGAGCAACCATCCTAGACCTCAAATTGTACCCTCCCTAACCATCAGCCTAATATAGAACTCCTTCACTGATCTGCTCACCAACTAGGGCTTCCTCATATTCTGCCTGTGTCATAAAAGAATAGTCTACCTCATCCTCCATGCAGTGGATGTTGTCTTTAGCTTCTCCTTCTTCTTCAATGAATTCTGGCTCTTCTTCTAATACAACATTCTGAAATGGAGCTCTTATTCTCTAATCTTCCCCTTGATTCCTTTCCCTTCTGAGAATCTGGACTAGGGTGTTTCCTCTTCTATAATGGACAAAATTAGTGTTTCATGGAGCAAAATCACTTGGCCCTTTACCCCTCACAGGTATCTGTCCCTGGTGTTTTAACTTAGACATTTCAGCAATCAGGTTTTCTAACAGTTTGGTCATTTTTTCAATCTTTTTCTCTAAGGAAGAAGCCCCAATAGGGTCTGTTGGCTGCTTCTTCCTGTCTATCTTTCCTTTGACCTTTTGAGATGCCACAATGTTTGATTCTACCTCTAGGGCAGCATCCTGCATGAGTGATAAGGAGGAAGACCTCCTTTCTCTGAGAAGTAGCTAGAAATCAGAGTCAAAGGCATTTGCATAAGTTATCCTAGCTGAGGTATCAGTGGACTTGATTTCAGTGGGGATATTATTGTACATATTGTTGAACCTCTTGGTGAAGTTGGAGACAGACTCCCATTTTCTCTTTTCAAGTTGCTAAACTCTGTGATATAATAGAGGTGGTCTCTCTTTTCTCCCCATTGTTTTAGAAAGATGTCATATAGGGCTTCAATTCCTGCCACTGGCATAGTAGGAAGCTCTTTAAACCACTTCCTAGCCTGACCATCTAGGCTTTGCACAAAAACCGTAGTCCATACATATTCTTGTTCTATGTTAATGTTCTCAGCATAGCTGTAAAATGCCTCTAGATGTTCTTCTGGTATGAAATCTCCTTCTCCTGTGAACTTAGGCATGTACTTAAGGTAATCTCCAATGGGCATGGCTGAGAGGGGATTTGGAAAATTTAGGGGGGCATACCTACCTACCAGGATCCTTTCCATTTTGGTCAATTGAGGGGAAACCATATTGGAAATGTGTATGGGAAGGGTGGAGGAAGGAAGTATTGATATAGCTAGTAACTGAGAAGGTGGTGGTGGTAAACTTATCCCAGTGGAGTCACCAGGGATTGGATCTTCACAAGCAGTAGTGCTTGAAGATGCCCAAACCCTAGAATTTTCTGATGTATTTATAAATTCCTGAGAATTAAGTGTTTCAGCAGAAGAAATAATAGCAGAAATATGTCTCAAAATACCTGAAGTAGTTTCCTTTACAGCATTGTTGGTCTTCCTTAGTGAAGCCCTAGCTCTTCTCAGAATCTCTTCTGGATCTAAATATCTAGTACTTGTTCTTCTTGAATCCACCCTATTTCAATGGAGTCGCTAGGTAGATCATTTACAACCAGAATAATTCCCAAGCTTTGTGTATCATCAAAGCAAGGGTCTATGTCATCTCCCAGGGAAGCTGAGCTTTAGTCTTATGTCCCTGGAAACAGCACCAATTTGTTATCACTCCAAGAAAATCCTCTAGGTTGCAGCTCAAGGATGCCTGGTAACTTAAATATTTTAGGTTTTTCTAATATGGATCAAGTTAGGTGACCTATATGACCTTCCACTCTCAAGACATGCATGAAACTCAATTAAGTACAAGGCTTTTAGTTACCACTGTTCAGAGGTTGACAATAAGGTGCAGTGATGGAGAATTCATCAGGCTGGCAGATTTCCACACAAAATAGATGCATATAAATGGATAAATCATGATAAGGATGGGACTTATAATTCAAATTACATCAACATCCCAATAGGGTGACAACTATCAGTCATTAATTAACTTGAATTTAACCTGAATACACATTCAAGCATAAGCACAGAAAATACAAAAATGGAAGGTGAACAAATGATAACAAAAGAGCTTATATCAAATCATCAGCAAAATGAGAAGTTGACAATAGTATAGGTCTATAAATCCCCAAAGTCAAACCTTTTCCAAAAAATAAGTCTTGGGCTTTATATCCTTTACAAAATATACAAATCCTGAAAACTTGGATCTAATTTTACAAAAATAAACAAAATAATAGTTTTTGCAAATTAGGTTAAAAAACCCTAATTAACTACTTGTCTAACTAACTGAAGAATTAGTTCACTATATGAACCTTTAGATAACTGAGGTAACTACTGGAAATCACTACTACTGGCCCTCTGCTGGTTAAGTCATTGTTTTCCTTTTGACAGCTAGGTGTTGGTGACCTTTTCCACTTGTTATGTCATAGTAAGACCGAAACAGACCTTTCTTGATGCTTTCTTCTACGTCTTTCATCTTCAAAATTTGTCCCGAAGCCATCTATATTTGCTCAAAATTGATCCTACGAGCCAAAATTCAATTTTAAGTCTCTATCTGCTTTCGGTGCTTGAGAGTCCAGACTATCGGAACCATTAGCTACCGAAAGTGGTGCCTTCAATGGCTAATGAACTGCCCCAGTGTCCTCCTAAGCCACCGAAATCCCTATTTTCCAAAAATGTCCTTGTAGGCCTATCTGCTCAGCTTTATTCTTCAACAGGTTCTGTGCTAGGAGGGTTAACAACAACCTGGCTAGTTTCTGGAGGCTGAAGGCTAACTATAGCTTCAGCTAGGGTTTCCAACGTGGGGTGGATGCTAGGGTTTTCCTTAGCCTCATTTAGATGCAGCCTTTGGAGACTAATCATCATGTACAATCTAGTATTGTACTTTAGGTACCTTGTATTCAGCCTCTTTAAGAAAATATATCTTTCTCTCTGCTCCAGGTAAGACTTATGTAGCAGCTTATTCCTGCTGGTCAATGCAGCATTATTTTTCTTTATTTCCCTTTCCAAAATTTCCATCTCATAAATTTTCCTTAGTAATTGATTTATCTTTTGAGTTTTGGGCTTGCTGGAGGAAGCCTTCTCTACTGGTTCCTCTTACTCCTTTGGTGTGGGGGATGGTAGTTCTTTAGTGACTGGTACAATTTGCAGAGCTAGGTCTACACCTTCCTCTTGCTCCTCTTCAGAATCTGAGTATGGTAGATTTAAAATATTCTCATTATGTGCTTCAACCTCCTGTCCCTTCTCACTGAAGTCCAAGTTCCTTTTTACCTTCTTGGCCTTGGAAGAGGAGGGAATTTGTTCTGCTATTGCTGCTGGGCATATAGCCCTCCTCTTTCTTCTCCCACTCCTTGGTGTGCTGGACTTCTTGGGAGGAGACTCCCCTTTTTCTTCTGGTTGAAGGCCTGTCTCAAATCTATTCCAAAACAAGAAATAAGGCCATACCATATTCCTTCTTTTTAGCAACTCTTGGATCAACAGTTGGATAAGGCCATGGTGGGACAGTCTTCCAGCAATCTTGGTTGGCTAGGCTTTCACTTGGCGTGCCCTCTTTGCCAGACTTCTGTGTAAGTAAAAGGGGAAATTTAGTGGGATTTTTCCTGTGAAGTGGTTCATTAACTTGAAATGGTAGATCATGGCTCTGTTATATCTTCCTTCACATGTTAGGTAAACCACAATGGCCTTCAATAGTTGTTTCCACCTCTCTTCCAACCAGGATGATGGCACACTCTTCTTCCACACCATTCCTCTATGCTCAGGATTTAGGTAAGACCTGAAATCTACATCTTTTGGTATGGTAGTCTTGAACCATTTTTGTCCTGTGCTAGGGAGTTTAGTTACTTCAGTGATTAGGGTTTCATCTATGTAAAAATTCCTCCTTACCTATAACTGCCTTTGAACCATCAAATGAGAGGGAAAATGCCTCATCCACCTACTGATGGGAACCTTGTATCTTCTCACAAAACCTATAGCAGCCAACATCTCAGAAGAGTTTACAGACCTCTGGATGTGCTTCCAAATAGCTGATATCTCCCAAATCCTACCTGAGAGCAGGTCCTCCCTTCTTCATCTTGATGAATTCCTTTCTTAGGTACCTGCAAAATAATTCTAAGCTCTGTGTGACAGTGTGTTAGCAGGCTGTTTTCTCAAAGATGGTTTTCTAGGTGGAGAGAAATGCTAAGATCAAAAGTGAAATGTGTTGGAGATTTTGGCACTGATTATGAGGGTTTGTGTTTTCATGATGGATGCTGAGATCATAAGGTGATGGCAGCAGCTAATCTTCTCGATTTCCTTTTCCCAACAATCATTTTACAAATCATCCTAGGTATTTGGTGAGCTTTCTGTTGTTCTTTTGGACAGGTGGAAGAAAACTGTCGGTTTCCAATCCTATCAGTCCTCTAACAGTTCTATAACGACCTCCTTTAGTTATTTCCACACGCAGTTATGCAAGCTTAAGTCATTTTGGTGGTTTGTCACACCCTACACTTATTGTTTTTCTTGCTGACGAGGTTTGATTTGACTATTTTCTAACCGTTTCCTCATTTTTCCCTTTCGATGGTTAATAGCCTTCGAAAGTTTATCTGCTAGCCACCAAAAAGATGGCTTTCGGTGGCTAATGAAGTGATATCCTATTCGCTTAAGCCACCGAAACCATTATCCCATCGTCACGGTGAAACCCAGCTTTCAGCGGATAGTGGCCTTGCCGAAAAAACTTTTTAACCGCCAAAAAACCCGTCCTTCCGGTGGCTAATGAAATGCCCGAGATTTCACCTAAGCCACCAAAAGATATTTTTCCCTGACGCTTATCTTCCTGCTTTCGGTGGTTAAAATTTGCTTTGAATTGTTTGATAAGCTTCCAAAAGAATCACCTTTCGGTTGCTAATGAGTTGTTCTAAGTCTCTCCTAAGAAACCAAAAGTGTTTTTGCATTTTACTTGCTCGGGCCTTCTTTCGGCAGTTTACTTTAATCCTGCATTAAATGGTTAACTACTGAAACATAGCCTTTCAGTGGCTAATGAGTTATTAAAATCCTCGCCTAAGCCACCAAAAGCTATAACTTCCAAATTTTTCAACCACATCAAAAACATAGACCTTCAATTTGTTAGTCATCCTCAAATATTTCATTACATAAATCAAATTATTCATACTGTCTCCCAAAATTTATTTTGGGAGATAACAAGTAGATCTAGGTTTGTCATCATCGAAGTGTTGATTGCTTTGCAATCTAACATCCCAAATCTCTACAAAATCTCTACTATATATTTTCCCTAGTTTAGGAAAATCTCACCAGGAAACTGTCATACTTCAAGACCTAGGAAATAGTGCATTGTGCCAAGGTCTTTCATCTCAAATTATGTTGCAATTTCTTCTTACATTCACTTATGATATTCCCCTTCCCTATCAAAAATAGGTCATCTACATACAATAGCAATATCATGATTCCGTCATTTTCAACCTTATAGTAAAGGTTGGAATCATCTTTACTTTTGGTAAATCCCAAATTCATTTGGAATCCATCAATTCTTCCCTACCATGTTGTGGGTGCTTGTTTCAACCCATATAGAACTTTCTTTAAACTGCATACATGTGTTTCCTTGTCGTGGATTTCAAATCCTGGTGATTGTTCAATATATACTTCTTCTTCTATGACTCCATTTAGGAAATTTTTGTTTACATCCATTTGATGTAGCTTCCATTTCATCTCGGCTTCCAAGGCAAGGACAGTTCTAATAGAGGTATATATTTATAATGGTGAAAAAATTTCTTCATAATCAATTCCTTCCTTCTGTGAAAATCCTCATGCGACAAATCTTGCTTTAAACTTTTCAATATTTCCATTTGTTTAATGCTTTGTCTTGAAAATACATTTTGAAGAAACTACTAACTTGTGCTTTGGTATTGAACCACATCTCAAACATCATTCTTTATTATTGACTGTTATTTTTTTTATCATGGCCTACATCCATTCCTTATTCTTAGAAGCTTCTTCAAAACATGTGGGTTCTTCACCAACAAGATTGCTCATTAGTACCACATAGTTTGAATAGATTCTTTGTCTTTTTCTTCCTTTTGGTGCACCATATCTTTCTACTTCTTTGATTACATCACGAGCCCAAGTTGGTATTATTTTTATTGAGATCATATTTTGGGGTGTTTGCATGAGTCCTTGAGGTTATTCTAGGTCATAATCTTCTTGTATAGGATCTTCTTCGATATCTCTAATTGTTGGTCTGGTACCTTCTTTGGTTCTAGGAGCTTACTCTTGTTCTTCATGATATTCATCTGCAAAGATATTTCTAGATTTGGTGAAGGTTACATCTTCATAAAATATGACATCTCTACTGATCTCAATCTGGAGGAATCCTGGAATATAGATTCTATAAGCTTTTGATTGTTCATTGTATCCAACAAATATTCCCTTCTTTCTTGAAGGGTCCAACTTTGATCTTTTCTCCTTGGAACAAGTAGGTATACAGGAAAACCAAATATCTTTAGGTGTCTCACTTCGGTATTTTCACCAGTGGACATTTCTTCTAGGGTTTTGTTTCCAAGAGCATTGTGAGATATTATATTCTATACATAGACTGTGGTTCTTGTTGCTTCTGCCCATAAGTGCATAGGAAGCTCTTGATCATGGATCATTGCTCTGATTGCTTCCATGATGTATCTATTCCACATTTTTGCTACTCCACTTTGTTGTGGATTATAGGGTGTGGTAAGCTCCCTATTAATCCCATCTTCCTTAACGAAGTCCTTGAATTAATTTGAAGTGAATTATCCTCCATTTTATGATCTAAATGTCTTGATCTTCTTTTCAGATAGATTTTCCACAAGAGCCTTAAATTCCTTGAATTTTCCAAATACTTCATATTTTCCTTTTAATAAGTATATCCAAGTAATACGAGAGTAATCATCAATAAAGGAGACATAATATACATAACCGCTTAAGGAAATGGATAACATCGGTCCGCACACATATGAGTGTACAATGTCCAAGATCCCTTTTGTTTTGTTGTTACTTCTTGGGAATGGATTATTGGTATTCTTTACTTGAGAACATCCTTTGCATACTCCTTCATGATCAATCTAGATCTCTGGTAGACCTATGACAACCTTTCTCAAAATTGGAAATCCTTTGTAGTTTACATGAGAAAGTCTTATATTACATAGTTCACATGGACTAATGGTGATGGATGTAAGTGATGAATCTATGTGTCCTTTCAATTTGTAGAGGAATCCTTCTTCGACACTAATTATAGGAGCATCATCTATTGTTTTCCCTTTTGGCCACATAAGGACTTCACCATCTACAAAGGAAACTCTAAACCCTTTCTTATCTAGAGTCGAGATGGAAAGAAGATTCTTCTTTAAACCTGGAACATATAAGACTTCTTTCATCTTCATGAAATTTCCAGTTCTTAATTTGTAAGAGGATTCACCCATTCCTTTGATGGGGTACTGATAATCATCTCCAAGTTGTACTTTATGTGAATAGTATTTTTGGGTAAGACAAGAGAGTAAATCCTTATGTCCTGTCATATGTTTGGAAGAAACATTTTCTATGAGACAAGTGTCACCACCATGAGTGATTGAACCTATGAGAGCTGAAATTAGGACGGTATAATATTCACTAGAGTCTTCATTCTCTATGGTCTTTTCCTCATCTGATTCATTTTCTTCCGTTGCGTGTGCATGGTACTTTCGGTTCTTCTTCTTGAACTGATCTTTCCTAAGAGGGAAATGTCTAGAAATGTGTCCCATATTATCATATGAGTAACATTCAAAGGATGAATAATCCCTTCTAGGTTTCTTATTCTTCTTGGAGTCAAGTGATCTTCTAGGAGATGAACCTTGACTCTTCCTTTTGATTCTTCCATTCTTGGTGTGTATAGATAGAACTTGATCTTCATTATCATTTAGCTTCTCTTCTATGTATATTATCCTTAATTATTATTGTACACATTCTCCCCATAGCTTTCTAAACTTGGTTAACTTTATTCTAGCACATATTCCTCTAATAAAGGAATCACATTCTTTAGTGAGACCATTTAGGGTGGTCATCACCACTTCTTCTTCTTCAACCATATCACCAATGGCTTCGGACTGTTCTTTGATATGAGATACTCTTGAGAAACATGATTGTATGGCATTTGTCTTCTGTATTTGTAATGTCCCAAATTTTGCATTGGGTCACAATGGAAAAATCACATTTTCCATATTCATGAAAGTTGTCAAATGGATGCTAAAAGTCAAATAATTGCCCAGGAGGAAATCACTAGTTTCCTAGGTTAGGGGTGGAAGCTTTGAGATTTGGAATAAGGGGGATAATAAATGATGTTTAAACATTAGAAGGGGATAAATATTTAATAATGTATCTTATTAAATAAATACAAGATAAAATGGAAGTGGCAATGGAGCATGAACACACATGGAGACTATGGGGCCCACACTAGCTAGAATTCCTATGTTAAATGGTATCTTTCTCTTGCAAATTCAAATATATGGGAAGCCTAATGTTTTTTGATATATTATAAGGTTAATATACTTGTACATATATTTCATAGGTCGAATTTGGGATTAATTGTAACTTACATGGGAGAGGAAGAGCCAAATGGGAATTTCATGGACACTTGGCTAGATTTCCCTTCCATTTATGACATCTATGACACCAATGATGGATATTCTATGATAGTTATGACACAAGTCAGATATGAAGGCTCACATACTGACATGCTGACATTTCAGGACTGAATAGAGCATCTTAGAGCTCGAATTTGGGAGTTGGAGAAGGCCAAGAGGCTCCTACTCAAATTTGGGAGAAGAGGGAAGGTGAAGAGAGAGGCCACATGGCATAGCATGAGCAGTCACACCAAATCGACTTAGATTTAGTTTATGGATGGATTCAGAACATTAGAAGACCAATAATTTTTATAAAATACAGGGATCAGCCATGAGAAGAAGCTTTTGCTCATTTGTGAATTGTGAGAGCTAGTGGATGACTAGTTTTCTTGCTTAAGTCAATTTCGAGGGTGAAAGATTCTCATCCTAGTTGGTGTTTGGGAAGGCCAATCAAGTATTTCATGGAGATTTAATGGAGTATTATTTTCAGGTGTAAGATACAGGAAATTATGTGGATTCTTCTATTGCAGCACTCTCTCTCAACTATTTCCATTTTTCACACCATATGCATGCCAATGGAGGGATTGCGCTTTGGGTGAGCTATTGATCTCTTTGGGAAAGATTATAATGAAAATTATATTATGTGATTATGTATATGATATTTATTTCATGTTCATAAGACTCTCAGTTCTAAATACCCAAAAGAATTCATGTAAAAATGTTGAACAATGAAGAAATAGTGTCATTTCCCCACTATCTTGTTGTGAACCATTGTAATGTTGATGATTTCGAATTAGGAGAGCCTTTAATTGTCCATTTCTGATTGTAATAAATAAATATTATATTTTATTCATTATTAGAAAGTTTCAAATCGAAATTCCCAATATTTGTATGTCAAAATGACTTTTAATGAGCAAACAATGACCATTTCCACTCCATTTTGATATATGCCATGGTAATGCTTATTATTTCGAATGGAGGAATGTATATTTGATAAATGTATGATGGATGGACTGTAATTAATGTGTATTTCAAGTCTCATGTTCATTAATTAATCATTGGAATCCATTTTACTCATTTTTATTGCATTGGGAGAAGATTGGGTGCATTTTCCCCAAGGGTCGAAATTGTGACTTGGGAGTTGTTTTGGAAAGAGTCATAAAATCTTGTATAAACTGAACCATGCTGCATATGAGACTTGGAAAAGGTCCCTTACACATAAGCCTCTGTTCAGAAATTCAAGTGACTTTGGGATCATTTGTGAAGCCATTTCTAGCAATTACCCAAGGGGAATTGGAGCCCCAATTTGCTAGTAAATATTCCTATTCCCCTTGGATGTGATCCGAGATGTGGGTAGCTTTGTTTTGTCTAAAAGTAGACATAAAGTCCATTCCAAAATAATATCGGACGGGAAGCTGAAAGTGGCTAAGAAATGCACTAGCCAAGTCCCAGAAACTACTAAAAGCAGCAGAAGGAAATTCAATATACCATTTTGCCGCAGTACCTGTCAAGGTCCTCTGGAACAGCCTCAACCTAACTGAATCTTCATTCGGAGAATTTGAAGAACACCATAAATGGAATGTGTTGCATGAGCCCCAGGATCTTCACCAACTTTGCCTTCAAACTTAGGGACGTCCGATGGAAATTTGGTGGGAACAGGTGGCCACAATGGGTCATGCCTCACCGAGTCATTCATCAATTTTGACAAATCTGGCAAGTTTAAGGTTGCCAGGAACAAAAGTTTGGGTCGAACCGGGGTACTAAATGTGCCATCTTGGGGATTAGAGGGACCTGCCCCCGAATGCCCATGGGTAAAAGTGGGGTTGCCCCCTGACACCGATTGCGAAGTGGGAAGATTGCTTTGAAACGGATCCCATCCATAAGCCACAGGATTTTGTGTGGGAGGTACAGTGTAAGAATTTTGGGTCGTCCCCATAGAAGCAGGGGCCTAAAAGATAGGATCAGGTATCCCTCTGTTAAACAACTAAAAGGGAGAGCTCGTGTAAGGGACCGAAATTGGAGTTTGGAAACTGTGCCCATAAGAGGTGTTGCTCCTAAACTGCACTCCTACATAGGAAGGAGATGGACCTACGTATGGACTGGACAGGGGAATATGCCCCCCATTCCAAGGAAATCCTTGAACAAACACCAAGGATCCTACCGGACCACTCTAGGTAGTATATGGAAAGGAAGAAGGAATAGTAGGTATACTGGGGATCCCAGTAACCATGTCACTAGAAGTACTTGCTAGGTTTGAGTGAACCGGTGGTTGAACCACCCAGCTCGTTGGAGTCAAAGGTGTAGAAGGTAGACCAGATCTAGGGGTAATTACCGGGGGAGGTAGTACCCCTTCAACCGGAAGGGTTGAGGTGAACACAAAAGGACTTTCTTCTGCAGAAGACATGATCCTACCCACAGGGACACCTAGTACAGGTGAATCAAAAGGTCTAACCTGAACGATCACAGGATCATTTAAATCAGTAAAGGGTGTGTTAAAGTTTCTTGCAAACTCGTCAGTCTACAATTATTCTATCTCAACTGTATCAAGATCAAAACGGTTAGCAATCAATTCTGGTTCACCAAGAAATTCACTTATTCCTACCGGTTCAAATGAACCGTCAGTGTCTAATCTCTGCCTTTGGGGTAGAGGTGGAGGCTCCAATGTGGTGAGAGGAGGAATGTTTCTCAACCTTCTTTACCTTCTAAAAGGTTGGTCCTCCAAAATTAAAAATTTGACAAATCACACCCTAAGGCCAACTAAACACAGGAAAAACCACAAAGCATACACTATAAAAATCCTAAAGCCTCAAGCAATCAAACCAGGGTAAAAGATATACTTTCCCGAAGAAAGTGTTAGAATAATCAACCCATAGTTAGCTACCTTAGACATTAATTAATCCATTTTTGTCTTATTTTCCTAGTTTCCATGTTCCACCTTACGCAAGTTGTCATCTACACATCCATAGTGGTCAAACTTGCTAATTTTGACTGATGGAGCGCTTGGGAAACCTCCTGGAATCAAATCTGCTTTATTCCTGGCCTCCTAAGCACCCTTCTGCTTTTTCTGCTTTATTGCCTGCTTTTTCAATGTTTTAAGGCAATTGGGAAAGTTTGACTAGGTGAGGTTAACTAGTTTTTTGTCCTCCACATCCTCCACTCTTTTCTCCTATGAAAAGCATGTATGAGTTGTCCTTCCATTACCTTTTATCTTGCCTAAGTGATTTTTCCAATTCATGAGCTCCTTGACAGTTTTGGAAACTACTTTATGCACCTATGGGGGATTTGCTTAATTTTAGTAAGGCTGCTTTTAACTAGATTTGAATTGCCTCCTCATGCATTCAAATCCATTATGTAATTATTTATTCTGGTAGCCTATGATGTTACAGGGTTGGCTATTGTACACTTATTCAATACAGTTTAGTGTTCAGCTCCATATTCAGTCTCTTTTGTGAGTGATTTTGCATGTACAATTGATAATTGTTGTGAGTGTAATTGTTCTATCACTGGGTTCAATTTCCACATGGTATCAGAGCCTTTGTAGATTGATTTCTCTCCTTCCAATTTCTTTTGCAGGTTCGACATCAGTGACTGGGAGCCTTCTACTGACAGCCAGGACAATTTCTGAGCTATGGATCAATCTCAGAAGATCATCTTGAATCCCCTCAACTTCTTTGAATGGAAAGCAGACATGGAGATACTATTGAGAGAGAAAGGCCTCTACAGAGTGACTATGGAAATAGAAGCAGAGCCCAATGAAGCTGTAGAGAAGATAAAATGGCACAACAGGAGGGATGAGGCCTATGGTCTCTTGTGTCTGAGTATTTCCAAAGACCTCATTTTCCATCTTGATGGATTGACATCACCGAATGAAGTATGGGAGAAGCTTGTTGATATTTTTTGAAAGACAGATGAGATGAGGGGACATCAAATCGAAAATGAACTGATCTCCCTGAGTCCAAATAGCTTTGAATCCCTGCAACTCTATTTCTCCAAGTTCAAAGCACTTGTTTTGCAGCTAAAACAATGTGGGATCAAAAAGAAGGATGATCAGCTGGTCTTGGCCATACTCTCAAAGCTTGGCCCTGACTATTCAATGTTTTTTTCGACCTTCTATGCCACAAATTTGACAGCTCAAACCTGGAAGATGCCTAGCCTTGCAGATTTCATGGAATCTCTCACACAAGAAAAAGACAAACTGGTGATGATGGGCACCATCAAACCATCCAAAGACCAAGCTCCAGTTGCTAGAGATTTGAGGGTGGATTCAAAAAGAAAAAATAAATCTAAAAATCCACCTGAGCAAAAGAGAGACCAGAACAAGTCTCCAGAGGAGCCTCAAGGTTCCAAGAAGAACTACCAGAAGCAGAAGAATAAAGGAGAAATGAGCAAGTGCACATACTGCAGTAAGGAAAATCATTCTGAGAGCTCCTGCATGAAGAAGCAAATAGACATGCTGACCCAACTCCTAGAGAAGAATGGCATCTCCCTTCCAGACAGCTCAAAGAAGAGGGAAGGAGGATCAAGTTTAGAAGACAGAGAGAGAGTTCATGCATTGGTTGCTAGCACATCAAGCTCACCTAGTTTCATCATTGATTCTGGAGCTTCAAGACACATGGTTTCGACCAAGGAGGCATTCACCTCACTTGACATGTCGAAAGTTCCACCAATAGTACTGGGAGATGACTCTCTCACTGAAAGTTTGGCCAAAGGGAGGATTGATCTTGATCATGGTCAGTTCAGCAATGTGTTGTATGTTCCTGGTCTTGCCTCCAACCTCTTATCAGTGTATCAGATGACCCACACTGGGTCTCCAAAGAAGGTCATATTCTCCCCTGATGATGTTGAGATCACAGAGATCTCAAGTGGTAAAGTCATTGCAAAAGGAGTTGCAAATCATACTTCGAAGGTATACATGTTCTCACACTTCCTACCCTACTCAAACCCCTCTGCTCTTCTGATTCATGCTAATGAGGCAAGCAAGATTTGGCATGAAATATTTGGCCACCTAAATTACAAGTATCTTTCTCATCTTAGTGAAAAAGATATGGTCATAGGGTTACGAAAGATAAA
Source organism: Pseudotsuga menziesii (assembly GCA_001517045.1). NCBI lineage: Eukaryota > Viridiplantae > Streptophyta > Pinopsida > Pinales > Pinaceae > Pseudotsuga > Pseudotsuga menziesii. Next base: position 451,104 of record LPNX010512102.1, on the reverse strand, counting down.
ATTTTCCAAAGGAGTCTGCCAAGGTTGTATCCTAGGAAAACACCCAGAGCATAAATTTGAGAGAGCTAGTCATGAGAGAACCTCTGCACCCCTCGAGTTGATCCACAGTGATTTTTCTGGCCCATTCCCTCATATGTCCATGAGTCAGGCCAAATATGCATTGAATTTCATAGATGAATTTTCCAGGTATTGCTGGGTTTACTTCCTGAAAAACAAGTCTGAAGTTTTTGGCCTCTTCAAAGTCTTTAAGGCTTTGATTGAAAACCAGTCTGGGAGGAAACTCAAGGTCCTCAGATCTAACAATGGTGGTGAGTATGTCAAGTCTAAGTTTATTCAATATTGTGTAGATGCAGGTATTCAGATGCAGCATTCTATCCCTTACACACCACAGCAGAATGGTGTTGCAGAGAGGAAGAACAGATCACTGAACGAGATGGCAACATGCATGATGGAGGCTAAGACTTTGCCACCAAAGTACTGGGATGAAGCTATAAACTGTGTAGCCTATATCCATAATAGGGTGCCTCATAAACAGCTTGATGGTATGACTCCTTTCGAAGCATGGAGTGGGCACAAGCCAGATGTGACCCATTTCAGGATTTTTGGCTCAAAGGCTTGGGATAGAATTCCAACAGAAAAGAGGAAGGCTTTGCAGCCCCAAAGCCAAGAGTGTCTATTTGTTGGGTACTCTGAATATTCAAAAGGGTACAAGATGATAAATTTGAGCACAAACAAAGCCTTCATTGAAAGGTGTGTTCAGTTTCAAGAAGAACCCCTAGCAGCAGTGGAAGTTGGAGAAGCCTCTTCACCACCAGAACCTCTGAATGTAAGTGAAGAGATTGTTGAACATTCTGATTCTGATATGTCTGATAGTGATGAATTTATTGTAGATCCTAATATCCCTACAAGGCCAAAATGGGCAGCCAAGACCATTCATGCAGCAGGAGAGCTAGTTGGAAATCCTAATGACCTTAGGAGGACTAGATCTCAATTTGAGAGTGCTCTGTGCATGAAGGATCCTATGTTTGCTAAGAAATGCTATCTGATGGTGGAATCAGATCCTCAGACATATGAATATGCAGCAGGAGATCCAAGATGGCAAGCATCCATGAAGGAAGAGTTCAGCTCACTCCAGAAGAGCAACACTTGGGAGCTGGTTGATCTTCCCCCAGGGAGGAAGCTAGTTCAGTGTAAGTGGGTGTACAAGACCAAATTTTATGCTGATGGTTCACCTTTGAAGTACAAGGCTAGATTGGTAACCAAGGGCTACTCACAGGTTCATGGCATATATTACAATGAGACCTTTGCACCAATGGAAAAGATGGACTCCATCAGGATAGCCTTAGCCATTACAGCTTCAAAGCAATGGGAGGTACATCACATGGATGTAAAGTGTGCCTTCCTGAATGGAGATCCCACTGAAGAGATATACATGCAGCAGCCTCAAGGATTTGCTACTAACCCATCTCTTGTGTGCAGGCTAAGGAAGTCATTGTATGGGCTAAAGCAATCCCCCAGGGTTTGGTATGCCAAGATTGATAGCTTCTTTCTATCACTGAATTTTGTTCGATGCAAATCAGATCCAATTGTATATTTGAAGTTGATTAATGGTTCATTAATGATCATTGTGTCATATGTTGATGACCTCCTCATTACAGGAAGCTCAAAGGATGAGATTGCTTCCTTGAAGGGTGCAATGAACCAAGCCTTCTCCATGACAGATTTGGGGCTCTTAAGCCAATTCTTGGGGCTTGAGATTGCTCAAACCAAAGCTAGAATCAAGGTGCACCAGTCCAAGTATGCCTTGGATTTGCTGAACAAATTCAGAATGAAGGATTGCAAGCCAAGCAAGACTCCCTTCCTTTCAGGAGTGAAGCTTGAAGAAGCTGATTCTTCACCTATGGTAAACAATACACTGTATAGGCAATTGATTGGATGTTTGTTGTATCTTACACATACTAGAACTGATCTTTCTTATGCAGTAAGTGTGGCTTCTAGATACATGGATCAGCCTCATGAGATCCATTGGAAAGCAGCCAAAACGATCATTAACTTTGTTCAGGGAACAAGGACACATGGGATCTTCTATAAAGCTAAATCTAAAGGGCCAATCAGCTGGTCAAGCAAGAAATAGAGTGCCATTGCACTCTCATCTACAGAAGTAGAGTACAGAGGAGTTGTAAATGCAGCAACTCAATGTTTATGGTTGTAGGGGTTACTTGGAGAATGTGGCTTTGAATCAGAATACTCAACTACTATCTACTATGATAACCAGACTACCATTCGAATCTGCAATGATCCAGTTCAGAAGCAAAGAACCAAACACATTGAGATCCATATGCACTACATCAGAGAGCTTGTGCATGATGGCACCATTCACCTACTCTTTTGTTCATATTCAGAACAAGTAGCTGATATCTTCACCAAATCATTTTGTGAGAAGACCTTCAGCAATCTCAAATCATTACTGGGGATTTCTGATCATGCTGTGAAGCATGAGTGATGACAAGATTTCCATATTTTGTTTTTCAGTCTATGTTTAAGGGAGGATTTTCCCACTGGGTTTTTGCCTCTTTCCTTGGTTAAATGGACATGCAGTATGTAAAGGGTGACTAAGCCTTGTTGCTAGGCCCTATAATTTTCTGATATATTACTCATAAGTCAGGATTAAGGGGGGCTATTAGAATAATCAACCCATAGTTAGCTACCTTAGACATTAATTAATCCATTTTTGTCTTATTTACCTAGTTTCCATGTTCCACCTTATGCAAGTTGTCATCTACACATCCATAGTGGTCAAACTTGCTAATTTTGACTCATGGAGAACTTGGGAAACCTCTTGGAATCAAATCTACTATATTCCTAGCCTCCTAAGCACCCTTCTGCATT
>LPNX010512102.1:419640-448186 GCA_001517045.1 Pseudotsuga menziesii | reverse complement strand
GCTTTTTCAGTGTTTTAAGGCAATTGGGAAAGTTTGACTAGGTGAGGTTAACTAGTTTTTTGTCCTCCACATCCTCCACTCTTTTCTCCTATGAAAAGCACATATGAGTTTTCCTTCCATTACCTTTTAGCTTGCCTAAGTGCTTTTTCCAATTCGTGAGCTCCTTGACAGTTTTGGAAACTGCTTTATGCACCTATGGGGGATTTGCTTAATTTTAGTAAGCCTGCTTTTGAATAGATTTGAATTGCCTCCTCATGCATTCGAATCCCTTATGTAATTATTTATTGTGGAAGCCTATGATGTTACAGGTTTGGCTATTGTACACTTATTCAATACAGTTTAGTGTTCAGCTCCATATTCAGTCTCTTTTGTGAATGATTTTGCATGTTCAATTGATAATTGTTGTGAGTGTAATTGTTCTATCACTGGGTTCAATTTCCGTAGAAAGCTGATGAACAATTACTTGGCATCCTTGAAGTGGTTCTTAGGCACAAGCAGAGGAATCACCCAACCGCCCTCCTACACTTTCAACAAGGGTTACCTTCCAAGCCCGTTCAAGGTGAACCAAAAATAGCCTTCCGATTTACCTAGGTATGAACCCTAAAATTCAAGAGACTAAAGGCTACCATAGCTATACCAACAGTCTGGGGGGACAGTCGCAAACCTAACTCGTACGCATGGGTAGGGTAGCTGAGCCCGAAACTCTGTCTAGGACAGAATCCCCAGATGCATAAAAGTCCTGATCTACGCTTTGACAAGGATTCGGAGGGTTATCTCCTCTGTCCAAGCATCCACACGGCCTCGTGCTTGACTCCCGTTTGAGAGGATCTTCCCAGATACAGTCGATAAAGTCAAGGATTTACCTAAAGAAAGGTCCACTACGTCTAAGTTTTATAACTTGTGGGAAGTTTACACTTCCTATCCCACAGGTCTAGCCTAAGCTAGTAGGTGAAAGGCCCCTAAAAACAAAAGATTACTAGTAAATTTTAATTATGCGTTCATTTTAAAGGGTTGTTTCTTACTCAAGAGTAAATGGAGTGATATACTTATGGTGTTTTTGACTCAATAAGAAATAAATAAAAGTAAAGGTGTATTCAAAGCAAAATTACCACTATTTAAAACAAACTTCTTTTCTTTTTTGCAAATATGTATTAATGAATTGAATGCAATGATAAAAGAAACTAATCCTATATTTTTTGTAGCTTTTGAGATTATATTTTTAAACTGAAATAAACACTACTTATGCAAAAAACAAAATGCAAAAGCTTGACAATGTTTTCTTTTCACTTTTAAAAATGCTCAAAAAATCTAACATGCACCTAAAATGCACTATACATGAGTAAACTTGAATCTTATAAACTGTATAAAAACAACAAACTAAAGCAAACAGGCTAACAGAACCAAAATACAACCAACAAAGGAAGGATAGGAACCCTAGCTTGGGTGCACACAATGACAAAAATCACTGTAAACTCAATAAAGGCAAGTGACAACCAACTACTGTCAAAAAACAGACTGGAAAAACAAAGCCCAAGACCCTGATCACTAATCTGGACAAAGCCACTTCAACCTACAACCCAAACAGGCCAAGCTACTTCAGCATGCAAACAGAAAATAAGCCAAGCAAATGAACCCAAGAGCTTTTGAAAAAGCACAAAGTGTGGTCAACAAAGGTATTCAGATAAGCAGCATAGTATACATCAAGAAAATCAACTCATAAACAGGAATTATGCAAATACAAGGACAAGCAAACCTTAACTTAAAAAATCCCTATTTCCAGGCATATACGCGACTGTATAGAAGGGCAACCCGCATATGATACGCGAATGTCCAAGAGAGCAACCCACGTATGCAGGCCTCTATACGCGACTGTGCAGAAGAGCAACCCGCGTATGGGTACAAAATATTTCTCAAAAAACAAGAAAAATTCACAATAATTTCAAATACTGAGGCAAGTAAGAACCAGGATAAAAAACCACACACCAATTTCAAAGCAAAGACTGGTCAGGGGTGACAGAAACAACCTACAGCAGTCTGGGCTCCCCAGCGGAGTCGACAGTTATGTTGTACAGGATTATACACCTGTTGGCAGCCAGTAACAACCCCTTCATATTCCATTATGATGAAGGGAGATCAGCTCTATTTTATATTTTACTCAAAATTATAATAGAGTGCCTTCAAAATCTTTGATTTTGAAGGTACTCTCAATTCGAGAAAAGTAAAATGATATATTTTAAGTTGGTGAAATCATGCTAGTGAACTTGGCAATTAACAACTGTCAGTTAGTTTCATAAATTTTCATGTAATTAATTCAATCATTAAGATAAATTTATGTGACTATATATGATTTAAGAAATTCGAAAGGATAGTATGCCAAGGGAAAATCAATAAAACACATCTTGTGTTGGTTTAAAAGATGGATATGGGTGATATATTACTAATCCTAAGTTCTTAGAACTGAAGGTGACTTTTAAAAACTTAAAGTTTATATTCCATATGATGCCTTACTATGAGTTTTGTAAATATTATAGTTAATGAATAAGTGATTTTCATATAGGATTTTTTCACATATTATAGTTTTATCATTTAATATCCTATCAATTTAATGTTGGATATTCATAGATAGGATTTTTGAAAGATTTAAAACTAAGCCTATGAAATATGACATAGATATTAAATCAAGCCATTTCGCTAGTTGTCATGCTAACATTAGGATATGTGATTTCATCACTATATCACATAGAGTGCTACCACCTTTCACACTAAAACTAGAGAAGACTATTAAGGTGATAGAGTTTACGAATGGCCATGTGTCAAAATGATAACGTTTGTCATTCGGATTGCTGAGTTAGCACAGAGATGTGGCTTCCACCTCAAGATAAATCGACAGCTGTGAACATATGGAGGCATTGTATTAACAGAATTGAATGTTGATAGTCATGTCACTTTATCACGATGTACAAGTTCATTATTAACCACTGTCTATAATCAATGTTTGAATTTATGATTCGTCAATCACAAGATCTCTGGTACGCCGATTTGGTTGAGTATCACTACTAGTCGTGGCCAAATCGTAGATAAACCTGCATATATCATAATATAACGCTAAGTTGCAGCTCTCATCATTGCTAAGGCTCAGCTAAAATGACCATGACCAAAGATCTCAGGTTTGTCAGATCCAAATCATGCGAAGTTTGCACATCATGTCATACGTTTGGGTACCTATTCCCTCCTTGTTCACCTCTCCGTTCATTTCAGTTCCAAGCCAGGAGAGCGTGGAGGAAACTATGGCTCCTCTGAACCGTTATGAAATCTCTGGTTCTGAACTCATAGAAGCCAATGAGGAGGTAGCTCTACGTTTTGAGAAACTTGGATGGGGGAAATTCTTTAAGAGTTTCGATGGTCATCATGCAAAGGTGACTAAACTATTCGCCATGAATTTAAAAGACGACATTGTGCAGATAGGGGGTTTTGAGTTCGTTATTAACGAAGACAAGATAGCAGCAGTGACACAGCTCCCGCAAGTTGGAGAATGTTGGTTTAAGGGTAGCAAGGTTAATAAGAAGAGGTGTTTATCTTTATTGTTGCCATTGCCGGATGATACTAAGCTAAAGATAGGTGTCCCTATCAGATTCTTGAAGCCCGAATGGAGAGATTATTATGAAATATTGGTAAGGTACATGTCCTGTGACGGACATTTCTCCCATTTACACCTTTACCATTTAAGATTGCTATTAGAACTACAGGGTTTTAAGCTCAATTTACCGTTCTATTTGTGGCAAAGTTTGAAGAAGATGTCATAGGCAGTTAGAAGTTTTAGTAACCCTGATAGAAGTCTTTTCCACCACGGGTTAATCAAAATCATAGTGCAATATCAGTTGTCTGTAAATGGCAAGTCATGGGATGGGTTTTTAACCAATTGTCAGTTGGGACCGACGCAGTACTGGCCGAATCCCTCCCCACGAATTCGTAAGAAATGAAAAGCCATAAAGTTTGAGGTTAATAATACTTCTGAAACTGTATCAGAGGTAAAGGGGTTCGGGGAAGTCAGTATACCCATAAACGATGGGATTAGTAAAGATGATGACAGGAATACAGTCCCTTGTGGCTCTAAAGTAGTCCTGAATCAGCCTTTATCTGGTAAAGGTCATAGCACCCCTGCAGAAACAAAAGAAATATTAACCAAAAGCAAAACTGATAATGTTGTATCTGAATCAAATAAACCTTATGAACACAGCAGGGAGTCTATGCGTAGATTAGATCATCTTGCCCAGATTTGCTGTGACAAGGGAGGGTTTGATTCAAAAAATCTGTTGTTTTCAAGGAGGGTTACTAGGAGTATGAACAGTACCCATACAATTTAGGGTCCTATGGTTAATCAACAGGATTCTCAACCTGCAGTCGTCCATATTGAAGATGACATCCCGTCATCTATCCCTGATACAATGCATGAAAATAATTCCACTTTCGTAAAGGGTAATGATGTAAAATCAGGCAAGGCCAAGGTTACTCAACCAGGTATAGACACAGGTATTGCAGACCCTGAACCATCATCTAGTCAACATATTGACAGCCCTATTTCTCCTCAGATAGCCAATGAAAAAGAAACTCTGCAGCATATACTAGATAATGCATACCAGGCTAAAATCACAGAGTTGAAGGGTAAACTTAAACATTGCCTATCCAGTACATCATTGTTAGAAGAGGAAAATAGAACATTTAGAGAAGAGTTGCTAGATTGGATCAGCAGATGGAAAGAGGTAAGTGCTAAAAAAGATCAGTATAAAAAAGTGAATAGGTCAATAATAAGTACAAACCAGCACCTACTTGAAAGAATTGAGAAACAAAAAATAAAGATTATCAGGTTAAAGGCCAAATTGACTGAAGCACGAAGAGTAATCGCTCTTCAAAGTAATACATGATGGTTATTCTCATTTTCCTTTTGCATGGATCGTATTGCTGTCAAACAGGTAATGAAATTTTCTGTACATGCCTGTAAAATCGCAGATTTTACAGGCATGCATTAAAATCTTAGTTTATTCTGTTGTATTTATTGTAAACAGCTTTAATGAGATACTTCGTTTGTTACATGCAGGTGGATTTGTCATCATGCCTTTCCAGAGTTTCAGGACGTTGTTAATACATTGGCATGGAGATGTAGCTGTTTGTTAAGAGCTGGAGTTTCAACAATGGTCAAGAATTTTTCAAGTACCTGGAAATTTGCAAACACTCAGGCTAGGCGTTTTTCTGTTTATAGTGACAGTGTTTAATATAAGAGATTCGATTCTCTTTTTAGTTATATGAACCCTATAATGTTGCATGTAACATTAATAGGGAAAACTGAATCATGGTAGTATATAAGTTAGGAATTTTGATGAACAAAGGATGGAGTGTTGGAAGAAAACATACTTGAAGTATAATTTCATTGCTAGTGTTATATCATTCCTGAAGTTGAATATTTGGAGGTGAATATGACTGGACATCTATAGACTGATACCATTACTGGTATTTTTGTTTTGGATATATTATATACTTCTGCATCTTATCTTCTATCTTACGATTAACACATTATGCTTTGATATATGTGTGTTTAATTACAATTTACACTTTATCAGTTCAATATTGCATTTTGAACAAATATATCGTTATGATTGTGTTTATTAATATTTTTACTATAAACTTAAGATATAATGATACACTCTTCTGTCTGTTAAAAATATCATTTGTATGTTAACAGTGATTTTATAGTAGACATTATATTTAAGTTCAAATAGCTATGTTGATAATTAATTATTAATTAATTTCAGAAAGTTTAAATAACTGTGTATTATCAGTTGTTTCTTCGATTATGTTGTCATATAACAGAGTGACTTATTATTCATAATTTAAATATTTCTATTTAAATTGTGTTCTTAGTCTTTCTGTTCATCTTTTATTGATTAATAATTAATCTAGTCTTTAGAAATGCTCTCAGCTGAGATAGGACATATAGTATAGTTTAGATTAAGTTTTATTTTAGTACTTTCCAGTTAACGGCTGTTAAATCAATTAGTATAATTTTAGCATACTTTCAACAAGTCTTTGTATTCATAAAAACTCTTCAAAACTTGGAGTCTTTCCTTAAGAAAGCAACCATAAGACAGTTTAGATAGTTGAAACTAATTATAGGATTCATTTAGGCAACTTCATAGTTTTTTTTAGGATTTAATTAAATAGAAATAACATTAGAATAGGTTAGATTTTGCTGATTTTTATTTTCTCCTTAAGAGATAAATCAGCTGGTAGCAGGACCACAACCTGCGAGGTTTTGTTAATTCAAACATACCGGACCCTGTTTTAAGTTGATTGTGTGGACAAAACCTCCTTATTGGCCTAGTTCAGAAAAACAAGCCAACAAATGGCGCTAGAAGGAGGGCCTGTTAATGAGTAATGGAAGGTGAAACTAATGAAACATTTCCAACTAGCCAACAACACTCAAAAGTCAGTAGATCACCAATTTTAGAAACTATCAGGAACATTCTCGAGCGTGATCCTGTCACCTCTCTCTTTACTCCCGCACAAAGTGCTCACACTTTAGAAGAATCAAGACATATTCTTACCAGAGCATATGCTAATCAGCTTGGTATTTCTCCAATAGATTATGGTCTACCTAGACAGCAGCGACATAATCCACAATTGACCATAGTTACACAAGATTTGAAGATAACTAGTAGTACTCCCCACCGTCAGGTTGAAAGACATCAAAGGCAGAATACTCAAACAAATATTGCTAGAATATTAATTGTAGGAGGCGGTTCTGATCAGCCACCTTCTCCTCCTGAATCACCACCTGATAGTCCAAGACCTTCCAATTCAGGAAGTTCTTCAAGTTCTAAAGGAAGTCCAATGGAAAGAAATGTACCTGTGGGAGGAGGAGGCAATCCTCCACCTAACCCACCAAATCCACAACTCCCTTGGCTAAGGATAGCTGTTGTAGCAGTCCCTGGAATACAGCATCCTTTGCCTAAACACTCTGATAAGCTCCTCCCTAAGTTTAACCCAGATGACAAAGAACCTGCAGAGGTCCATGTTGATAAATTTATGTTGGTTGTTCAAACTTTGAACATTCAGCATGAAGATGTAGTTTGTCGACTGTTCCCTCTAACTTTTGAAGGAAGAGCTTCTACCTGGTATTTTTCGTTAGTACAGGGATCTATCACAAACTGGGGGGAATTTAATAAAGCCTTTCTAGATAAATTTGGGGAAGATAAAACACCCGCTCTATTATCCCTAGAGTTGTCTAGGATTAAAATGGAGCCTAAAGAAAGAATCAAAGATTTCAATCAAAGGTTTCTGACATTAAAAAATAAAATCCCAATTGCCTCTCAACCTCCGGAAGACATAATTATTGAAAATTATACGTCAGCTTTGCCTAAATATTCTGGGATGTTCGTAAAAAGAGCTTGGAAAACAACCTTAATAGAAACATTTGAAGAAGCCGTTAAATTCGAAAAGGATTCCATGTCCTATGAACCAGAGAGAAGTGGGAAATCAGATTCTTTTCCTCGTAGGAAGACAGAAAAACTCAATGTAGACAAAGACAAAGCATTCGATATAGAACAGCTACATAACGCTATTCGAACATTAACCAATGAAGTTGTAGGGTTAAAGAAAAACAATTCTGAATCTTCTCCTTCTAGGGGATATTTCAGAAATTAGTATAGACAAAACCCAAATACAAATAATAAGAATACACCACCTGACGTAGCAGCAAATGAAGAGATTTTTAATACAATTTGAGCTATTTTATCTTGGTCTGAAACTCCTTCTAGTCAAGAAATAACTGAAAACGAAGAAGAAGAGGAATCAAAAAATGATGAAGAATCAGAAGAACCTCAACAAGTTAACGGTCATTTCTGGGATAGTCTTGTGAAAGAACATGAGACTAAAAGCCCTCCTACAGGACAACATGCCTATAATACTCGTAGTAGAACATTTGCAAACACTCCCAGTGCTTCAAGTTCTACTACAAATATTGATAACAATAACTCACAACCGAATAAACAAGCTCAATCCGGAAAGCAAACTCAATCAGCCAAAAGTACCCAGCCTATTCAAAATGCTCCTAAATTAGATTTACAATATGATATCATTGAAGATTTTAAAAAAACTCATGCAAACATCAGTATGTACGATCTTCTTCAAATCTACCCAATGCCTAAAAGTCATGTTATAAATCCCGTAGTAAGTTCAATTATTCCTAATGCAAAACAAAACGTTGCTGCAAATAGTGCTAATAATGATCCAACAGCAACTGAAAAAGGGAAAGAAATGGCTGACAAAGCTTCGCTGATAGGTAAGAATTCTAAATCAACCACACCTCCATTCTTACTTACCTTCGAAATTTTCAATAGGAATGTTCATAACTGCATGGTAGATTCCGGAGCATCCTCCAACGTAATGCCTTTATCAGTTTGCAAGAAATTGAATGGGAAATATGTTCCATCTAATTCGCAAATAACTCAATTGGACAGAACATATGTAAAGGTTGTAGGGGAAATGAAAGATGTCTTAGTCAGAATTGCTTGCAACCCTTCGGTTTATCAAATTATAGATATTGTTGTTGCTGATATTCCAGATGCATATGGGTTGTTCTTAAGTAGGGATTGGTCTCAACAGCTGAATGGTTTCTTTGCTACTGATTGGTCAACATTGTGGTTACCTAAGAACGGAAAGTCAAATTAGATAAAGATAAATAGAGAAAGATATATGAAACATACTGTCACAGAATTGCATGATCCTAGCGAACCTGTTTTATTTTCAGATTGTATTATGGGGAATTACATGTATGAATTAGGATTTGGTAATTTTAAAGCTGAAAATTCTGCCTTATCTGAAAATAAACAGCAATCTGAAATTTGTAATATGACATCTATTTCTTCTAACTCTTCTCTCAAGGAAACCATTGATGATGTAGATAATCTAAAAATTGTGAATATTATAGAAAGTAAAGTGGTTGTGCATAGTTCTATCTGGACTTTATATTTTGATGGTGCGAAATCTAAAGAAGGAGCGGGAGCTGGTTGCTTACTAGTGGATCCTCAAGGAAACAAAACCTGTATAGCTTGTAGAATGGAATTTAGTTGTACAAACAATACGGTTGAATATGAAGCTTTAATACAAGGTTTGAAAAAAGCAATTGATTTGGGAATCAAAGAATTAATTGTATATGGTGATTCCGAGATCATTGTCAGACAGGTGCGTAACTCCATTCATTGTTTATCTGAACATTTACAGAGTTATCAGAAAGAGGTATGGAACCTTATCTTATATTTTGATGCATTTAACATAAATTCTGTTCCTAGAAGTCAAAATCAGGAAGCAGATTTGTTGGCAAACATAGCTTCAAAGTTAATTCCATCAGAAAATCTTATACCAGATTTCTTTTCTGTTGAATCGATTTTTAGGCCTTCCATACCTGATAATATTTTTAACTGGCGTGTATTCGACAATGATATGCAGGTACTGAATTTTCTGACAAACGAGGATACCTTTAAAGATGCAGCAATTGACGAAGTCACTCATGACAAAAATCTGCGGGATTTTTCGGTAATAAATGATTTCTGTTCAGTTGAAAAAGCTTTTGAACAGGTAAAACCAGTCCCTAATTCAGTACTAAGATTAGAAAAGTTCTTTGATCTGCAGGATGAGTTTAGGTCTATTCCTAATTGTAAAACAAACAGCTCTCGAATGAGATATGAAACCATCAATTTAGGAACAAAACTAAATCCCCAAACTATAAACCTTGGAATAGATTGTAATCCTGTAGAAAAAACAGCTTTTGTAAAATTGTTTAAGGAGTTTAAAGATGCCTTTGCTTGGACATATGAGGACTTGAAAACCTTCAACACTCAAGTCATGCAACATATAATTCCAATTAAACAGGAGTCAAAACCTTTTCAACAAAAGTTAAGGAAATATCACCCGTCATTAGAACCAACAATCAAAAAGGAGCTGAATAAATTGTTAGCTGCCAAGATAATTTTCCCCATCAGACATACTCAATGGGTAGAAAACTTAGTTCCAGTTAGGAAGAAAAATGGGGATATTAGATTATGCATAGATTTTAGAAATCTGAATAAGGCTTCTGAGAAGGATAATTACCCAGTTCCTCCCATGGAACAAATTCTTCAAAAGGTGTCTGGGGCTGAGATACTATCACTTCTGGATGGTTTCTCAGGGTACAACCAAATATTGGTTTCCCCATATGATCAATTGAAAACTGCTTTTAGAACTCCATGGGGAACATATGCCTACCGCAAGATGCCCTTTGGGTTAATCAATGCGGGAGCAACCTTTCAAAGGGAAATGGATATTGCTTTTAGAGGCCTAATCAACCATTCAGTTGTTGTCTACTTGGATGACGTTACTGTGTATTCTAAACATCGACCTAATCATCTTAATCATCTTAGAAAAGTATTTGAACGATGCAGAAAATTTGGAATATTCTTAAATCCTAAAAAGACAATATTTGTTGTTTCAGAAGGTATCTTATTAGGTTGCCTTGTTTCAAAGCACGGAATCATGATTGACCCTGAAAGAACCCAAGCCATTTCAAAGATAACCTATCCTTCTAGCAAGAAGGAAATGCAGTCATTTCTCAGCAAAATAAATTTTGTGAGGAGATTCATTCCCTGTTTCTCCGAAATAATTCGTCCTTTGCAGAAAATGATTAAGAAAGATGCTGTTTTTAATTGGGGACAAACTGAAAAAGAATCATTTCAGACAATTTTGGAAGCCATCTCAGAAGCTCCTAGTCTCCTAAGCCCAGATTTTAATAAGGATTTCATATTGTACACCTTTGCTTCTGATATTTCATATGCAGCAGTTTTAACTCAATTAAATCAGCAAAACAAGGAAGTCCCAATCTCCTTCATGAGTTCAAATTTCAAAGGTGCTGAACTTAATTACCATGAAGTTGATAAACAAGCCTTTGTCATTTTTAAAGCTGTTAAACATTTTCGTCCATACTTGCTGAAATCTAAAACGAAAATAATCGTCCCTTATTCTTCAGTCAGAAACTTGTTAGTACAGAAAGACTTAGGTGAAAAGAGGGCACCTTGGATGACAGCTCTTCAAGAATATGATTTAGAAATTAAACCCTCAACAATAGTTAAAGGCCAAGGGCTATGTAAATTAGCTGCTCACTTACCTGATGATAAAGTTGAAACTGTTATTGATGAGGCTTTACTTACCAAGGAAATTTATTTTTATCCACCACCTCAAGATTCCTAGTACACAGACTTATGAATACTTTTGGAAACAGGGGCTGCCCCTGATTACTTAGAACCAAAGAAGAAAAGAGCACTTAGATTGAAGGCTACTCCTTATTTATTAATTGATAATATTCTCTTTCGGAGAAATTCAGACGGAGTATACGTTCGATGTCTAGATAAAGATGAAACAGAAGTAATTCTGAAAGAATTACATTCTGGACCAGCAGGAGGCCATTTTGGTGGAGAGACCACTGCACACAAAATTCTCAGGGCTGGTTATTATTGGCCCACTTTGTTTCGAGATTCCTATCCTTTTGTCAGAAAATGCCAAGAATGTCAACTTGCTGCAGGAAGGGTTAAAAAACCTGCTTTTCCTTTACAACCTGTTTCAGTTGAAATACCCTTTCAGCAATGGGGTATTGATATAGTAGGTCCAATAAATCCTCCCTCATCTATGCAACACAAATACATAATAACTGCAACCGATTATTTTACTCGTTGGGCAAAAGCTGCACCATTAAAAGTTGTAAATATCAATCAGGTTATATTATTTTTGGAATTATTTATCATAACAAGATTTGGTATCTCAGATTCCCTTGTCTTTGATAATGCTTCATATTTTTCTTCAATCGAGTTAACTCAGTTTGCTTTAGAGAAGGGAATAAGAATCAGATATTCAGCTAACTATCATCCTCATGGGAATGGTCTAGCCGAATCAACAAACAAAAATCTATTGAAAATTCTTAAAAGAACTATTTCAGTTCATCATCGTAATTGGCATACAGAATTGGTCAATGCCCTTTGGGAAGACAGAGTAACTCCTAAGGTTGCAATAGGTAACTCACCATTCTTCTTAGTATATGGAACTGAAGCTATTTTACCACCAAATATATTCTTACTTTCATTACAGTTAGCTCAATCTTTCCAAGATGAAGAGTGTCCAGCAATGGAAAAGAGAATTAATACACTGCTGAAACTGGAGGAAGAAAGAGAAAAGTCAAAACAACACTTTACAAAACATCAACATATCGTAAAATCATGGTTTGACCAATCTTTCAGTTCTGATCGAGAATTTCAGGTAGGAGACTTAGTTTTAAAATGGGATAAAGTTCACAAAGAGAAGGGAGATCATACTAAGTTTCAAAAACTATGGTTAGGTCCCTTTGTTATTTCTAAGAAAATAGGCCCAAGTACCTTTCGGTTGCAAACACTTGAAGGACAGTCGGAAACATTCCCAGTGAATGGGCTGATCCTGAAAAAATATTTATGTTAATAATTTTCTGACTTAAAATGTATATAATTTGTTTGCTGTTTGTAAATAAATTTATGTTTGTGTGTACATAAACTATGATTGATGTCTGTAAATAACTTTATGTTTTTGTATAATTATAGTCCATAGAATTAAGAGTGATGAATAATTCATAAAATTTTCAGCATCATTCTGTTATCTCTGTTAAGTAAAATTTCAGACTGTCAAATTTTGTATATAATCAGTCAGTAATTTTTAACAGCTGTAAAAATAAATGTATATAAATAAAATCAGTTGCTTATAAGTCTGAAACATTATGATACCAGACTGAGATCTTTTAAATTTGTTCAGGATGATCAAATTCTCTTAAAATCTGCAAGTGACCTTTAGTGTTTTTATTTGTAAGTGTTTCACAGATTATTCATCATCTTGTCATTTTTCTTATAGAAGTAGGGATAGCTTATTTAATTTCTTCTTCGAAGCTTGTGCTTCTGAAAAACTCTTACAAACCTCTGCCATCAGTCTTAGAAAAGTATTTACCATCTGAAAACTATTTAGGATTTGTTCCAGTCAATAAAATATTAAAGAGAGAGACAGAAGCTCTCAGTAATGAGCCGGTCCGATCAGAATCACAAATATCACTAGTATGACATTATTAGGAAACTAGTAATGGCTTTTGGTTTTAAAACCAAAAGATAAGGGGTCTCATCACGAGCCAGCTGATTCATTTTCTGGTGATATTAATGACTGACATTACCATTTGGTCACCATGATGGGTAATGATCTCCCATTTTATGAAAATTGAAAGATGAAATTGAAATAAAAACATAACTTTTGACTGAAGGATAGGAGGTCTCATCACGAGCCGACCTAATCATGATCATCAGTGCTGTATGGAATAACTTCATTTCTAATCACTAGGGTGATGGCTTTTGATTTAAAAATTAAAAGACAAGAGGTCTCATCACGAGCCGGCTTGCTTATTTCAGACAACTCTCGTGAATGATACTATCACATTGGGATACCATACCCAGATAGTAGTCTTCAGGCAGAATTATTGTTTTAAAAAGAAAAGAAAAGCAAACAAAAAGAAAATTATTATGTTACAGAACAGATTCTGGAAAGTTTTCAAAGAAGTAGATTTCTATACTCTTTGTTGATGGTATATGGTTATCCTTACTATGAAGTACTTTGTTTCGACCAAGATATTATAAGTTTCTCCCTAATTAAATTTCGTTTTCAAATGATGGAATATTTCTGAGTTATACTTATGAGTATGAATGAATAATGGTTTATGCAAATAACAAATTTTTGATTGTTTTTAACAGGTTTTAATATTTCATTTTATCATTGTGTATAGACATTATCTTTAAGTTCAAATAGCTATGTTGATAATTAATTATTAATTAATTTCAGAAAGTTTAAATAACTGTGTATTATCAGTTGTTTCTTCGATTCTGTTGTCATATAACAGAGTGACTTATTATTCATAATTTAAATATTTCTATTTAAATTGTGTTCTTAGTCTTTTTGTTCATCTTTTATTGATTAATAATTAATCTAGTCTTTAGAAATGCTCTCAGCTGAGATAGGACATATAGTATAGTTTAGATTAAGTTTTATTTTAGTACTTTCCAGTTAACAGCTGTTAAATCAATTAGTATAATTTTAGCATACTTTCAACAAGTCTTTGTATTCATAAAAACTCTTCAAAACTTGGAGTCTTTCCTTAAGAAAGCAACCATAAGACAGTTTAGATATTTGAAACTAATTATAGGATTCATTTAGGCAACTTAATAGTTTTTTTTAGGATTTAATTAAATAGAAATAACATTAGAATAGGTTAGATTTTGCTGATTTTTATTTTCTCCTTAAGAGATATATCAGCTAGTAGAAGGACCACAACCTGCGAGGTTTTGTTAATTCAAACATACCGGACACTGTTTTAAGCTAATTGTGTGGACAAAACCTCCTTATTGGCCTAGTTCAGAAAAACAGGCCAACAACACCTTATAACCTAAGGTCTGGGGTTACCAACATACTCAATAAACTTGCAGATAATTGACTCTAAAGTGCAGTAAAGGAAATAGGAGGATGGGAAAGACTTACTCGATACACGACGGTCGATCCTAGCTTGTCCTCTTCTGCTCTACTTCTCCTCCAACGTCTTCAGGGATGCTTTCTCCTTCACCTGTCAAGGATCAATCTTCCAAATACAAGATGATTCATATATATAACCAGGTTAGATAAATCATAAACAGAATTTGAAACATAAACATTTATCAAACCACAATACATGAGATACATTCAAGACACATATGGAAGAAGGATTCTCTTTATTATCAATAATGAAGAAGTTCAGATTACAACCCAACGCTTGAGACAAGGACTCCTCTGCAACCAAATTCTGAGTTCCACTACTCCAAATACTTCTGTATAAACTCCACCAGCATAACTTTGCTCTCCAAGTGTATGTACCAAACACCCTCCCCAAGGCCTGTATTTATACATGGTAAAATAAGGCAGTTTCGAAGGTTGAGGAGGTTGAGACAGTTAAGGAGATTAAGGTAAATGGCTTAACTAATCTCAAGTAATCGCATGTTTTTATTTTAAATGTCAAAGATAGGTATACGCGGGTATCAAGACTAACAACTTGCGTATGACCCGCGAGTGTCTATAAGAGCAACCCGCGTATACATCTATATGCGACATGCAACAACTGAGACTCGCGTATGATACGCGAGTTGCATATATAAAGAGTCGCATATATGACTTGACATAGTTAAAGGGTGAAAAAAAGCAACTGGATGGAAGACAAATGTAAGTCATAATAAGCCCATCTATAGTGTTTTGGGCAACTCTCAATCCATAGATGTCCTTTTGTGTGCCAACATGAGGGATGTCGGCACTCGGACGGAGAGGTGCCATTCAGGTGGATAACACTCCATGACACTCAAGCATTGGTATCAAATTCTTGTTGGAGAGCTACTTCCTTGGAGGATCCATCCTTCCTTGAAGACATGGAGAAGATCCAAAGAGAAATGTGCAACATCAAAGGTAATTCCATGTCTTTGATTTTTTATAGAAAAAATTTCATTGAGCTTATTGAATGGTTACATGAATCCTACTTGAAGAATAATGAAGGTATTGATAAGCTCACAATTCGAAATGAGCAACTTCTTGAAAAGTTGCAAGACACCTGTTTTTCCTTCGATGTTTCAGATTTTCATAAGGTAGATTGCTTGGAGGATTTTCATGACATAATGGATCATGAGAAACATGAAAAATTGCAGGTTCTTGATTTTCTTGAGGATTATAGTGATGATATCCAATCACTAGTAATGGTGGAAGAGGAACTTGAGTTGCCTATTGAAAATGGTTACACAATTTTTGAAGAATTGCATAATTCCACCACCTTGGAACCAACCCATGAGGAAATTTTGGCATTTTCTAGGGAGGTGAATAATCCTACCCCTATGGATACTTCACATTATGACAATTTTTCACTTACTGATCATTTGGTTGAGTTGGTTCTTTCCCCTACATCCTACACTTCTAAATTTTGCAGCAGTCATCCTAATGAAGTATGGGTGAAAGGTTTATTTTTTATGGTGCCACACGAAGAGCATGGAAATTCTATTTCTCCTTTTGATGATGGAATTATTAGAGAGCCATATTATTTACATTTTCAGTAGCATCCTTGTTTACATTATGATTATACACATCTACATGGGTGCACCTATGATGTTCACTTGAGTCACTTGGAGACTCATGATTTTCCTTGCTCCTTTCCTAGTCTATTTGAAGTTGGAGGAATTTCATCCCACACTTGGGTGAAGAGTTATATTATTGAAGAACATTATTATTGGAAGCAACATCCTCTGATGTTACATGATGATATACATATTCATGAGTTTATTGATGAGACTTCTTTGAGCCACTTTAAGTCTTCATGTTATATTTGCTCCTTATTTGGTTCATATTTTGGTGGAGGTTCTTCATTCACTTATTCGATGAAAGAAAAAAATGAATGATTCTTATTTTGATGCATATTACATTCTTTGGGAGAAGAATTATAGGACATGGGATCCTCACCTATGTCATTGGATCATATTTGATTGGTCACTTGAAGCATGTTTGTACTTGGCAAATGGTAGTCTACTCACTGGGAGGTATAAGCACTTTCATGATTTCTTGGTGAGGCACCTCCTTGATGTACATTCTTATTATGTTGTTATATAATTTGATGATATATATTATGCATTAATGATGTTTGGAAGAATGCATACAAGAAAATGGGATCCAGGAATTCTCTTTCCAAATGGTATAGGTTGGAGAGCACTCTTAATTGTTGGAGTGCAAAGCAAGCAATGGGACCCTGGGACAGTTTTTAGTCCCATTGATTTCGAATTCTTTGGGAAACAAGTAGTATGGGAGATGGATTCCCATTTAATAAGGTGATGTTAATCAGATTAGTACAGTATAAATCACGGTGGTTCCTCTCTTAAATATTCATGAAATATCAACGACTAAAGGTGGGAAGCTCAGTGGCAACTTCAAAGAATCATACAGAAAGCAGGTTCTTCAACAACCATGTTTGAAATTGCTTGAGGACAAGAAATATTGGGAAGGGAGGATTTGTAATGTCCCAAATTTTTCATTGGGTCACAATGGAAAAATCACATTTTCCATATCATGAAAGTTGTCAAATGGATGCTAAAAGTCAAATAATTGCCAAGGAGGAAATCACTAGTTTCCTAGGTTGGGGGTGGAAGCTTTGAGATTTGGAATAAGGGGGATAATAAATGATGTTTAGACATTAGAAGGGGATAAATATTTAATAATGTAGCTTATTAAATAAATACAATATAAAATGGAAGTGGCAATGGAGCATGAAGACACATGGAGACTATGGGGCCCACACTAGCTAGAATTCCTATGTTAAATGGTATCTTTCTCTTGAAAATTCAAATACATGGGAAGACTAATGTTTTTGGATGGATTATAAGGTTAATATACTTGTACATATACTTCATAGGTCTAATTTGGGATGAATTGTAACTTACATGGGAGAGGAAGAGCCAAATGGGAGTTTCATGGACACTTGGCTAGATTCCCCTTACATTTAAGACATCTATGACACCAATGATGGAGATTCTATGACAGTTATGACACAAGTCAGATTTGAAGGATGACATACTAACATGTCAGGACTGATCATGGCATCTTAGAGGTTGAATTTGGGAGTTGGAGAAGGCCAAGAGGCTCCTACTCAAATTTGGGAGAAGACGGAAGGTGAAGAGAGAGGCCACATGGCATAGCATGAGCAGCCACACCAATTTGACTTGGATTTGGTTTATGGATGGATTTGGAACATTATAATACCAATAATTTTTATAAAATACAGGGATCATCCATGAGAATAATCTATTGCTCATTTGTGAATTGTGAGAGCTAGTGGATGACTAGTTTTCTTGCTTAAGCCAATTTCGAGGGTGAAAGATTCCCATCCTAGTTGGTGTTTGGGAAGGCCACTCGGGTCTTTAATGGAGATTTAATGGATTCTTATTTTCAGGTGTAAGCTACAGGAAATCATGTGGATTATTCTAATGCAGCACTCTCTCTCAACTATTTCCAGTTTTCACACCATATTCATGCCAATGGAGGGATTGTGCTTTGGGTGAGCTATTGATCTCTTTGGGGAAGATTATAATGAAAATTATAATATCTGCTGATTTATATTCTATATATTTCATGTTCAGAATACTCTCAGGTCGAAATACCAAAAATAATTCATGTAAAAATGTTGAACAATGAAGAAATAGTGTCATTTCCCCACTATCTTGTTGTGAACCATTGTAATGCTGATGATTTCAAATTGGGAGAGTCGTTCATTTTCCATTTATGATTGTAATCAGTTCAATATTATATTTTCTTCATTCTCAGAAAGTTTCAATTCTAAATTTCCAAGAGTTGTATGTCAAAATGACTTTTAATGAGCAAACAATGACCATTTCCACTCCATTTTGATATATGCCATGGTAATGCTTATTCTTTCGAATGGAGGAATGTATCTATGATAAATGTATGATGGATGGACTGTAATGAATGTGTATTTAAAGTCTCATGTTCAGTAATTAAGCATTGGAATCCATTTTACTCATTTTTATTGCATTGGGAGAAGATTGGGTGCATTTTTCCCAAGGGTCGAAATTGTGACTTGGGAGTTGTTTTGGAAAGAGTCATAAAAGCCTGTATAAACTGAACCATGATGTATATGAGACTTGGAAAAGGTCCCTTACACATACCCATCCTCTGTTTATAAATTCAAGTGACTTTTGGGTCATTTGTGAAGCCATTTCCGGCAATTACCCAAGGGGAATTGGAGCCCCAAATTGCTAGTAAAGACTCCTACTTTGAATAGAACATTTAAAAAGTTTGCAGAAGTAATTGGGAGGTCACAAAACATACATGAGCATGATATTTAATTTATATTATCAGTCATGTAACTTCAGAGAAAATTTGGAAGCATTTGGGTCAATTTGGAGGTCTAGACATCAAAACTAGTCAAGAGCCAAAATTGTGAAAAAATAAGAAAATTGGGCATTTTAATAAAATTTCAAAAAAGGGACATTACAGTATCTTCACACCCTTGAGTTGGTTTCTCAAGGTTATTATTTTGTTGATGTTCTTACCTTCAAACATATTATTTAGTGCATCAAACATTTCTTTTGGAGTATTCTTTAAAGATATCTGGGAGATCAACTGATCCTTGATGGAATTAGCTATGATCCTTTTTACTTTGATCGTATCCTTTTTTGTGTTTTCCCTTTGCCTCTTATCCCTCTAGTTCCTTGACCTCTTCTTTAATAAACCCATCTAGGCCATGTTCTTCAAGGATGAGCATGATTTTGTACTTCCATGCTCTGAAGTTCTTTGCTCCCTCAAGATTGGTATTGTTTGTCATATTTAATGAAAAAATTCAAATGGAAATATAGGGAATAGGACTTATGAGTATGATGACTTCTTTTGGAATATGCTTCAGGGTGACTTAGGGTTTGACTGAAAAAACCCTAATTTTCCAACTGGAATTACTTGTAGAGCTAATTGGAGGAAAATATGTGCCTCCCTAATTCAAGCTAGATTGTATCTTACTTTTCTGAAATATGAGGATAGAACCTTGAAAAATATGATGCACTAGTTTCTCCCAGCAGCAGTGGTAGGTCAAAAAGTGAAAATCCTCAAAATAGAAAATTTCTTCGAAAGAAATATGTGTCCTCCTAGGGCGAGTTGAATGGACCTTATTTTTCAACGAATTTGTGGAGGGAGGTATCTGGAATAGTAAACCATATCTTGTCAGATTAAAGGATAAGTTTTTGCGCAATGTCCTTTTTCACGTTATCTCTGATACCATGTTAAGATTTTAAAAGTTGTTATACAAAACACAAAAGGATATCTGATAAAATAACAAGCACAACAGAAAAAAAAAGAGAACATAAATATTTATCCTGGGAAACCCTTGTAGGGAAGAAAACCCAGCAAAACTTCCTCTATATAGACTTCAACCAAGTACAGTGTAAGACACAAAGAACAACACTAGATTGTTTCCTCTCTTCCAGATGGAATGTATCGTCTCTCTCTAGCGCAACTTCCTGAGTGTTCTACTTGTCCAAATGAGAGAAGTGCCTCTCCTATTTATACTAATCACCTGAGAGGCATAATAACCCAACTAGGTCGACTTCTCCATGATTCCATGGCCGACTTGTCATGGAAGACTCAAAAGTACATTTTAATAATACTTTTGTGAGTACTACTGATCTGATTTACGATGGAGGTTTTACCCCAAGACTTTACATGACCAAATACATCAATGACATCCCTAATCAGAGGAACAACATCTCTAGAAGGGGTGTGTTATCACATATATAGTAGCCAGTCTACCATATTCTATTTTTCAGACACAATACATTTTTCAGCCAGATCTCTTACATATGAGATGCTAAGATGTACAGTTTTGATGGATCATTTTTGTATCAGTGGACTATTGTACTCTCCCATGTTAAGACTAAGTCTCAGGACACTCAGATTTGAGGACCGATGTAGCCATTTATGTTATTTTAGAGTAGCCATGGATGCCCAGTGTTATATTAGTTCTTTCTCATTAGACATATGGTGTCTCAGATGGATTTTATTGCATGGTTATGACTCAGCATTTTATATTCTGTTATGGTTATTATTTCTCTTATACTGATTCTTGTGACATATATTAACTTGTGGTATCATGATCTGGCGGTCATAATTATATGGACTAGGTTGTATCTTGTACTATGTATTGATGTCCTTGCTTAGACTTGGAAGTTCTTGATTTATACTCATTGGTTTTGCCCTCCTTAGGGAGAATTGAGGTAGACATTCTCACCATTGTTTTGGCTTGCCAGTGTTGGCTCCATTCGTTATTGTCTTCACCCATCCATTATCTTCCAGTTTAGTTTTCAACCCGATTGACTTCTTGACTTATTGCATGGGGGATATTTTTCCCTGCTAGAACCTTTGTTGGACAAGCCTCCCTGTTTATATTGTGTCTTGGCTCTGAGTTGGTGATAGAACTTGCCTTCGTAAGTTGGATTGTATGCCTAAATCATTCTAGTCGGTTGTCCCGATGTTTGGCATTGTGCAGAACTCCCCCTAGTCACTTGAGATGTTGTTGGCTAAAACTGAAAGCTCATGTACTACTTGTATTGAAATATTGAATATGTGCCCATGGAAAATGAAAATTGTAAAACTTTGTTTCTTAACATATGTAAAAAGGGCAAGAGAAATGAAATGTTAAAATACTCCTTGAAGAGTATAAGAAAAGGTCCAAAAAGGCAATGGTTTAAAATGTGCTATATCCAAAAATTGTTGACCTTATTAAAATAAATGTGTCTCGGATGAATGCTACGATTAGTTGTGCTTTTAAGCACTGGTGAAGTCCCAAAGGGTCATATAGGCCAAAAAGGCCATGGAGTAAAATGTGATCCTAATGAACTTGGATCAAGCTTTATGTAGACATGATGCCTAAGTTGAATAAGCACTCTCTAAACAACTCATCCATCTGTGAGGCACTGCCATTCCTTGTGTTGTTGTTTGTCCAACATTGATTATAGTGAGTTTTCCCTTTCCTTATCCAAAGTGTCATGATGTTGAGTAGGAAGTCATCCTTTGCCTTAGCCTTGTCATTTTCACCTTTCACCCTTCACTAGCAAATTGGATACAGCTATGAAGTGAGTATAGTCTTGAAAGTCTAAGTCTAAGTAGTAATAAATAAAACCTTATATATGTATTGGTTGATGTACCGCCAGTGAAATGAACATTACTTGTTGTGATTGTTACTTGAATGAGTTGTAGAGCATGTCTTAACCTTTTAACACTTGCAGCAGATTGATGTATTTTGAGTTATTATGGGTATCTGATCAGTTATAGATGGTTATATTGTTTATTTGATGTGGTTGATGGTCAGATAGAGACCTATGAGGGGTATGAGTATACAAATTAGATGGATTTGGACTCTCTGAGTCTAATGAGATGGTTTCTTTCCAGTTCTAGGCACTTATAGATGTGATCAGGCTCATTCTACCTTTATAATGCAGTTTTTTTTCACAGATTGATATATTTGAGCAAGGAGATGTTTCAGTTGGATCTCCTAGGGTGTTGTAGGGGCATAGGGTGGTATAACCACTTGTTTGTACCATAGTACCCCCATCCCAGAGATCCTGGTGGGCTCAGTTTGACAATGCAGGCACCCTAGGAGGCTGTTTTGGCAGGATCACGTTTTCCGAGGCAGATTAAAAAATGATTAAATGGCTATTGAAGAAATCGATTTGGGATACTGAGGCAAGGAAATGACATGGAATGAGTCATGATGATGAGAGTGATGTCCTCCACACCTTCTCCAATAGTTGCAGCTCTTGATTGGGCCCACACCTATTTTTTGGGCATTTTTTATTATTTTCTGGAGCTCTTTTTGGAGGCTCATGATTTCCTCAAGGAGGCACAAAAGTCAAAGAATTAAATTGTTATATTATTTATTGTGCCATGGGGACACCCAAAGGGAGTTACTCAAACACTCCTTGGACCCAACATGTCCTTTCATTTATTTCTTGTTGAGTGGGTTACCTTTATTTGGGTGGTTTAGTCCACTTTGGTAAATTATGGTTATATTGATCCATGTGTTGTATGTTGAGCTCATCTCACCCATTGATTAGAACATCTCATCTTTTAATCTTATCCACTCATTTTGAAAGTGGTTAGGATTTGGTTATGGTTGAGGTTCTTTCATTTCTATTTAAAGGAGAGAGCTTCTCATTTGTAAGGGGGTCTTTGTCTCTTGGAACTGAATAATAGAAAGACTTTTTTCCGTGGAAATTTTTTTGGATCTGCTTTGCATCTGATGTGCTCAAATGGTTATTAGCTTGTCTTCAGCTTCCTAGCATTTTGGAAATTCTCACGGGATCTATTTTTTGTGGCTATCATTGTTTTGTCTACAGGAGGGCGTTTTTGTAGGGGGGCCTCAACTCGCTCGGTTCTCTTCGTCTTGGATCAGGGGGTTTTCATTAGTTTCATTGTGATCTATGATTACTTCATTTTACTGTCTTGCAGTATTCAGTTTCTTTATTTTGTATGTGCAAATCTGATATGGTTGATGTTTGCTCATGCAGGGTAGGGGGGCGCTTTAGTGGCTTGGAGCTTGCATATGCCATAGAAATCACAAGAATCTTCCAAAATTGATCGGGATAGCAAATATCGTCACTGTTATAGAATTATACAAGATTTTCCAGGTAAGATCCAATAGGTAAGTTCTTCTTTTCAGATCTTATTCCATTGTACCTTGTTGAAATTTAACTCTTTTTTCTGAAAACTCCTAAAACACAAAAAACCTAAAAAATTAATAAATCAGGGAACTGTCTGATATTTTGCCAAACCATTTCTGGGTTTCATAGATCGGGACTCCCTTCCCTCAAATCAACTGAAATATTGGTCAAATTCCTCATAGTTTGACCTAGATCTGATTTTT
This sequence comes from Pseudotsuga menziesii, assembly GCA_001517045.1. Lineage (NCBI taxonomy): Eukaryota > Viridiplantae > Streptophyta > Pinopsida > Pinales > Pinaceae > Pseudotsuga > Pseudotsuga menziesii. The sequence continues at coordinate 424,629 of LPNX010512102.1, read as the reverse complement.
GAGCAGAAAACTACATAACCCCCCACTGAAAAATTGACCTGCTAGGGTTTTCATTTTTTATAAATTCTAAATTCACATGCGAATAGATCGGTTCCCACACAGTCCAAATCAACCCCAACCCTGTCAAAATTCTTGGCATTTTGGCCTAGATCTGAAAAATGGACTAAAACTGCCCAAGCGCCCTCACTGAAAACTGGATTTTTTTGGAAGTAGGTTTTTTCTAAAATCTGACAAGATAGTCTAATAGATCAGGTTCCAAGCATTCCAGAACACCCTCAATTATGTGCTAGTTCTTCCTGGTTAGCCCTAGATCTGAAAAAATCAAATTTCAGCCTTATAGCCCCATCATCAGATGTTGACTTTTCTAGATCTGATTTTTCTGTTGATTTCCTTATTTGGGCTTGTAGATCAAGTCTCCCTAACCTCTTTTCTTCCTCAACGCTAAGCTATTGGCCTCCTGGTGCCTCTAGGGCTACAGATCTATCCTCCTTAGCCCTAGCGCTAACCATCAACTGAGTTGGGTTTCCTGTACCTTAGCTTTTTCGGACCAATTACTTTCTGGGTTCGTAGATCAACGTGTCTCCCAGGTGGGTTCTCTGAAACATGGGTTTACTGCTGACTCCATTGCCCAATGCACACAAAGCACCGATCTACTAGCTAGCATTATCCATAGGCTCTTAGCCTTTTCCCTTTACCAACATTCACTGATAGCTCAAACACTTTTCATTGAGTCTGAGTTCTAGGTACTAGTCCCAACTCTGTTCTTGCTCACCCTGTCAAAGTTACGTTTCCCAAGACAGTGGTCATCTCCACTAGTTGCTAGTATCTAAACCCTAGAGCTAGGGTTTCCATTCACCTTGCACCTTAAGTACCCTGAAGCCCCATCTGATCTTCTTCTGGTGTTTAGGTCTGATCTCTCTTGTTGGGAGTAGATCCAAGTCTCCCCCATTGTTGTCCTGGACTAGGATAACCTAAAATGAAGGCTTCCTTGATTGGTGTGACAACCATCCATTTGGGAGTCTAGGCAGTGGTGGTTCCACCCCATAGTTTCTTGCCCCTCTACCATCCATCTTGGATCCATCTCAAGCAGGAAACTACAAGGCAAGTGATAACATTTTAGAGTCGTTGCCGGGGAGGTAAAGGCCTACCCTAGTTCGACATTTTTCCTCAAGCTATACTCCCGTTCTCTTTGCCACATTTTGGCACCGTTGTCGGGGAGGTAGAGGCCTACTTTGGTTCAACATACCTCACCTTTCCCTACAACATATCTTTTTCGGTGAATTACTTGTGTGGTTCACCTGGCAACTCCACCTTGTGACTCCACTGAGGATTGTTCCCAACATATTAATCCTAAGTTCTTAGAGCATACCATAAATCATAATGAATTCGGATGTATTTTTGAAGCACTTGAAGGAAGTAGCCAAGAGCATGATTGAAACTAACAGACAAATAAACGAAAGGAATAGATGGAGGTCAGACTACAAGTATGAGGATGATCTCGAGCATGATTATGGGTATGAATCTAGTTATCACAATCTTTATGATACCCACCAACTTCCTCACACATGCAATAAATATTTCCTGACCATCCTGAGTGGACCTGTAAGTCGACATGAACCTAGAGGTCATTCCCACTTAAAGCCTTATAGCCAAGTAGCCAAAGTTGTTAAAAAGAAATACAAACGGTCTCCTTTTGACTTTTTTGAAATACAGGGAGCACCTCATCCTATGCCAAATGATTACACTAGGAGGTTGCCCCAATTTAGTGGAAATAATGATATATCTATTGAAATTCATTTGGGCATTCTCTAGGATTACATGGAATCTAGAGGTGCAAACAATGAAGATGTTTATATGCGAACCTTAGGAGAATCCTTGCAAGGGGATGTTCAACTATGGTTTGATCATTTAGCACCAGGATCCGTCACTGGGTATGACATGTTCACATATTTGTTAATTGATAGTTGGAGTAGGAACACTGATGATTCTTTAGAGTGTGAATCTAGCAATGATTATAATCAGTATGTTGGTGAAGTGCTTTCTCAATTGGACCATTCCTCTCCTGATATGTTCCAAATTATGAGTGTGCCTACAATCCATAAGAATGTTACAGAGTACTTTGAGGATAATGTTTCAAAACCCCATGCTGAAATTAAGAAGGATATCAATCAAATCATACAAGATACTTTGTTATTATTACCTGAAGCAGTCACCGAGCAAATCCTGGATTTGATCCGTGGAAGGGAACCTGATCACCATCAAGAAGCATCCATAGTGGAGCCTTCCATTTATGAGTCCATTAAAAATCCTTTAGAAGAGAAACTCCATAGTCATTGCCTAATAGATGATAATTTGAGTCAGTATCCAACCTATCTGAATCTGGATTTAGACCTTGATCATGTCACTGTAAAAGAAGAAAAGGTGGAAATTAATAAAACTTCTGTTGAAGAGCAATCATGTGGTCATATTGTAGTTGAAGACCAAGTTTGTGAGGATAGAAATGAACATAGTAATTTTTTTCCTTATCAAATGAATCATGATGATCATTTATCCTCTGTTGAATGTAATGAACAATCTCGAGAAGAGAAACCAAATAATGATGATATCCTAGTAAGGGAGATTGACCTAGAACCTTCTTTGTCGCATCTTTCAAACTGGAATCTGTGTCTGATCCGTAGGACCTCAACTTTAGTGCATCAAAAGTTTGTTGTAAAAGAATGCATTCAACAGATTAATTATTGGACAATATTAACATAAAATTAAATGCTCAGAACAGGAATGAAAAACAAGACTGATAAACAGATGTCAAGCAGAAAACACATAACCCCAAAATCACAGACAGAAATTGATAACGGAGTTCACCCCCTCCACTGGGATATGTATCTGGGCCCCTCTCCAATAGGAACTGATCCAATTAATCTCTTAAAATGGTACAAAAAGGTTCTGGCATCAACTTCATCAACTGTAAAACAGAATGCTGGATGGAAAGTCTTCAAGACTCCTCTCTGTGGAATTACAATCTGGTCTTCAAAAGATAAGGACCCAAAATGTAACAGAGAATACAGTCGACTCTAATGCAAACAGCAATCTTGAAACTATAGAAAAACTCCCCAAGATTCTATACCAGAGAAAACAAATGCCCCCCCTGCTCTCAACGAACTATGTCCCCTTTATCACTCATCTTTGCCGTTACAATGAGCAAAGAAAATCGTTCAAGAAGTGCGACTGTTCACCTCCTTCTGCCAAATGCCCAGATCGTTCATCTCCCTATCAACGTCACCAGCATACGGTATCAAGATTCTGCAAAAACCGTTCTGAAATGTCCCACGCGAATGCATTGCTGAGTACTGGAATCGGAAGGTTTAGTCATCTGAGCTTCCGCCGTTGCGAAAGAGGACAAGCAATGGCTCCGACGAACTCCATCTCCATCGGCTGTTGGTTTTCGAGTCGGAAGCTTCAGTCATTTGTTTTCCACAGTTGCGGACGGGGAAGAGGTCTTGTGAGCTCCGCCGTTGCGGCTCTCGAATTGCTCCGCCTTTCGATCCATCTGAATGTCCGCTGAGCTTCCCCGTTGCGGCTGCCGGAAGCCTTTTTGCTTCCGTCGCTGCGGCTTCCGGAAGCCTTTATGCTTCCAATCCTTCTATCTGTGTCGTTGTGGAAGAGAAATCACTCCGGCTTCCGAACGTCCTTAAGTTCCCACCATTGTGGAAGGAAAATCACTTCGCCGTTGCAGAAGGGGAAAAGGTTCCGCCGTTGCAGATGCCGGAAGGCTTTCAAGTTCCGACGTTGCGGAAGGGAAAAGCTTCCGACATCCGATCTGTGGAAAGAGAAAAGCTTGAAAGCTTCCGCCGATGCGGAAGTGAAATGCTTCTGACCCCTGATCTATGGAAAGAGAAAAGCTTCCGATCTGTGTATTTTGTTTTGCCGTCCGATTTCTTCAAATGCCGTTTCTATGAACCATGTACCATATTGGATATTTCAGAGGAATAATCCACCGGATCAATCCTCCCCATTGGAGAGCTTTTGGACCACCAAAAGCCTGAATTATTCTGCAAGTAAGTGAGGGTAAAGTTCCCTCACTTTACCAATCTCCATCCATCTTGCTTTGTTAGGATGCATTCCTTTCAGCCCCACTCGAAGGTACTCAACATTCCCCCTTCGTGAAGTTCTTACATTTCTATCAAGAATAACATCATCCTACAAATCTCTCATATATTCAGGTGCCAAATCATCTATGGAAGGAATCTGTATGTTAATTTCCTCATCCATGATCATAGGAGGCTCATACAATTTAAGATTCTCAACATTGACAACTGAATAAATTTGCATGTATGGAGGTAAATTCAAGCGAAAAGCATTAGTACCGATTTTTTCCAAGATCTCAAAAGGACCATACCTGATAGGTTTAAGCTTTTTACCTTCACCTTTCATCCTTTCTTTGGTGATATGTAACCAAACTCTGTCACCTACCTGAAATTGGTGATCAATTCGATGCTTATCATGCCTGGCCTTGTACTTCACCTGGCTCTTCTCCAACTGTTCTTGAACTACCTGCTGTACTGCTTGGATTCTCTGAATGAACTTTAAAGCTTTTTCTGCATCATGATGTCCATCCACTGCATCTTTGCCAAAAGAGAAGTCCATCGGTGTTTTTGGCAGATAACCAAAACAAGTTTCAAAAGGATATTTTTGCATGGAAGAATGAATTGCATGATTGTAAGCATGTTGTATATACTGCAACTACTCATCCCAAAGTTTAGGATGTTTACTACAATATCCTCTGAGCAGCTGAACCACTGTTCTGTTTACTACCTCTGTTTGCCCATTGGTCTGTGGATGAAAAGTTGTACTTTTCTTCAATTTAGTGTCCATAAGCTCCCATAAATTTGACCAAAATTTTCCCAAGAACCGGGAATCTCGATCAGATACAATAGACGTGGGCAGCCCAAAATGTACCCAAACATTTTGAAAGAATAAAAGAGCTGTTTT
>LPNX010512102.1:381382-407799 GCA_001517045.1 Pseudotsuga menziesii | reverse complement strand
CAAAAACAAGAAATACCTGAAAAAACGTGATGATGATGTCATCATCACGTTTTTTCAGGTATTTCTTGTTTTTGGGGTAGCGGGGTCCATCAAAAGTATGCCATGTGGGTACTCGTTGGATGTGAAATCAAATTCCGCATCCAACGAGCTCTCCCAATCGAAATTTAAGTAAAACCACAGGGAGATATGTCGAAAATACGAACACAAAAAGTATTTTTTTTCTTTCTTCCTCCAAAATTAATCAATATTATTTTATTATTTTAACTATTATTTTATTATTTTGACTATTATTTTATTATTTTCCTTAGGAGGCCCATTTTAGACCCCAAAATTCCTCTAATGGTTCATTTTTTAATGCTAATAATTGGCATCAAATCATTTAATTATCTTCATTAATGTCTTCTATAGAAATCCCTAAAGACTAATGTAAAAGATTTACTTAATTCTATGCTCCCTTTTAGATATAGCCATTCCCATCCGAGAACCAATGAGTATAAAAAATGAGCTCATAAAAATCTATGAGCCAAGACAAAACTCACAAATAGATCTCACAAGCAATTTACCCAGAATTGACATGAAACAGTACAAAAAATGGGTTGCAGCTGTATAATGCTTTCATTAATCAAAAAGTAAATTGGATACAATATGGATAATGTTTACAATGTAATACATTGGTATTGATAACCATACAATTTGAATAGATGAGAGGAAAATAGAATTGATTGACTCAACCTAACTGCATGGATAATTGGATGTGTCTAAATCACTATCAGAGCTTAACTAGCTAGCTCCAATTGTCTAAATCAGTGGCTCAATCAGTTAGAATCGGTTAAAATAGTATAATTGGTGTGGTAGGTGAAGAAATGTGTCTTCCGACATGCATTCAATCAAGGACTAGTGCTAACTAGATGTAACTGAATGTAATTGACTCCTAACTAGGCTTGACTAGTCACCAACTGAACTCAATTGAAGGAGGTTGGTGTCAACACTCCCAGTGGCTCCTAAATTGTAGGGATTGGTCTAGGAGCCTCCTAAACTGATGCATGCAAGTGCATGCAGTGACATTTATCCTCAATCAGTGTTCCCCACACTCTAGTAACTGGTACATGTGGCCCAAGTAGTCCATGTGGACCCAATGGTACTAGTGACTCAATAATGACTGAAAAGACTCCTAATTTAGTCATAACTGACCAATTTAGACAAGGGAGGATTTTAATCCTAACACCCCCCCTGAATGCTAACTTGGCCAATTTTGGGTCCTGTTAACTAATACGACAGGTCACCCATTACAAATGAAATGCAAAAATTAACTTCTTAATACAAACAAGGAAACGGGGAAAAACCTCATGGGAAAAATAGCCCCCCCTCAAACTAAGCAAGTAAAATTAAAGCTTGTTCTTCTATGCACAGGTATCATGGGGCCTGGCATGTGAAATTTTCCATCCAAACTAAATGACTATGTCTGGAGGAATCTTCCTCTTTGGAAGAAGAATAATGTGCTCAACTAAATCAGAAATATAGATAATTGATGGATGAAAACTGGACCCATGTAGAGCAACTGAAATCAACTGATGAGAGAGAAAAAGTGCTTGAGAATTCAAACAATCTAAGGAAAACCCAAGAAACTGATATATTGTAGCCTTGAACAGAAAACCATTTGAGTTAATATCAGCTCCAAGTGTTAGGAGCAAGTGTCCAGGAGGATTCAGAATGTCTTCCTCTTTACTAGTTTTGTGAGGAGATGAGCATGTGATAAAATGTAGATAAGACATGGGACTGTAGAGAGTGAATTCTTAAGCTCCATAATCTGATACAGCTTTAGAAATAACCAATGAATCAAAAAATACAATATCAGAATCCTCATAAGAGGAAACTAACATCATGTTTAAAGAAGACTTGTGGTACTTGATTTTTCACACCAAAATTGGTGAGAGCAGCTACAAGAATGACTGAAAGTAAAATTCGAACCAAATAATATCATATCATATCCAAATAAGATCATATCAGATACAAATAAGTTCATATCAGATCCAAAAGTGTGGTCCACTGAGATGGTAGATGCACAGTTTTTTCCTTCTTCAAATTTTTGAATATTGGTGCATGCAATTTTGTAGGAATTTGCTGGAATATCTAGATCAAGGAGGGTGAATGGATCACTCCTACAATCTGATATTATTTCCAAAATATCCAATTGATTACTTATCAGAACACCAGCAGTAACATTAGAGGGAGAGAAATCGAATTCCTCTTCACTTTCAGAAGGAATCACTAGCAAATTTTGCACATAATTTAAAGGAGAATCACTGGAGAATGTTTGCATAGAAGTGCAGTAGATTTTTTCTTCAATATCATAGATTCGAATGTCTTCTTCTGGATCAGCCATATGAGAATATGAGATATCATATATCTCATAAACTTTTGGAACATCAGGAGAAGGAGTCAATGCAAGGAGACTTTCTTCAATTCGAATTGACTGTGTAGAAGATTCTGCTTCTTCTTCATCTTGAACAAATTCATTAGAGAGAGTAAAGGCCGATAATTTTGAATAGAGATCTCTTGTGGTGTTAGGTGTGATCTCCAAATTTCTATTATGATCCTCATTGTGATTTCCAAAGTTTCTATCCAATTTTGTCCAGAGATCCTTTAGGTATTCAGTAGATTTAACAAGGTAGCGCAAGCTTGGAGAAAGGGCTAGAAATATTGCTCCAAAAGCTCCATCACCATCATTTATCCAGTCATTCTCATTCTTAAGACTCTTTACCAACTCCAATAGACACCTCATAGAGATATTGTCTCTTTAGAGATGAAATCATCTTTTCTTTCCATTCTAAATATCTTTTCAATGGAGTAAGAAGAGGAACTGATAATTTTGAATCCATATGAAGTTGTACCTGCAATTACACAAAAAAACCAAAGTAAGGTCGAACATCCTGCACTTTTGGAGTTTTCATTACACCCAACTTAGCCAATCAAACAAGCTTTGTCAACAATTCCTTTGCCCAGAAATTATGTGGTAAACTCTCCGCTTCTAGTGTAGAGCTGGAATTTTTTGATTTTTTTTGCTCAAATTGCTTTGATCCAACATGAAATCTGTAGAAGGAGAAATGCCTTGTCCTGCTGAGGCTCTGATACCATATAAAAATTGAGCTCACGGGAATCTATGAACCAAGACAAAAACTCACAAATAGATCTCACAAGCAATTTACTCAGAATTGACATGAAATAGTGCAAAAAATGGGTTGCAGCGTTATAATGTTTTCATTAATCAAAAAGTAAACTGGATACAATATGGATAACTTTTACAATGTAATACACTGGTATTGATAATCAAAAAATTCAAATACATGAGAGGAAATTCAAATTGATTGACTCGACCTAACTGCATGGATAATTGGATGTGTCTAAATCACTATTGGAGCTTAACTAGCTAGCTCCAATTGTCTAAATAAGTGGCTTAGTCAATTAGAATCAGTTAAACTATTCTAACTGATGTGGCAGGTGAGGAAAGGCGCCTTCCCACATGCATTCAATCAAGGATCGACACTAACTGAATGTAACTGGATGTAACTGAATGTAACTGACTCCTAACTAGGCTTGACTAGTCACCAACTGAACTCAATTGAAGGAGGTTGGTGTCGCCACTCCCAGTGGCTCCTAAATTGTAGGGATTGGTCTAGGAGGAGCTTAAATCGATGCATGCAAGTGCAGCCAATGGAATTTAGTCTCAATCAGTATTCCCCACACTCTAGTAACTGGTACATGTGGGCTAGTTAAGCCATGTGGACCCAATGGTACTAGTGACTCAATAATGATTGAAAAGACTCCTAATTTAGGCATAACTGGCCAATTTGGACAAGGGAGGATTATAATCCTAACAATGAGTGAATGTATTGATTCTATACATTAATTTTCTATGGCACCAATCATAATGAGTAGACCCCCCAAAATTGTATTCTAGTGTTCATTCAACTCCCATCGAAACCCCATTTTTCTACCTTGCTAAATCCAAAGTTCGAGGGTTATAGTGACAAATCCAAGAACATTTGAGGATATGTTAAACAAAATAGGGTATTTACACACAAGTCAAATACATTAATAAATTTATCACACAAATAGATCATGGATCATCACACCAATCTATTAGATTTTTAAAACCCTCAAAGACGGAAACACTCCAAATCCCCAACTAACATCGCCACTTGAGCCAATATATTAATACAAATGAAAAATATTTTACATATGAGTTTATCATAATCGAACAACAACAAATGACCCTCCATGATTTTTAAATAGATATCATGAACCAATCGGGTTTCAATACATGGATCAATATAGGAATTAGTATCATAAACAAGATTACTCATTGGATCATTGTATGTATAGAACATGTCGTGACTTCAAATTACATAAATACAAATGCACACTAATGCATATTAATGCAACACACTTTAGCTAAAGACCAATTAGACCAAGTTGATATTAACTAACTCCTAAGTGTCTAAATATCTTAACATATCCACTTAAGAACAACTTGGGATAAGATTAAAGAATTTACAAAAGTAACGCTATAGGAAAATAAAGGAAACATTAGGAATTGCCCCCCTTAAGACAATTTCTTAAACTCCTAACATTAATCAAAGTTTGGAAAACTTTGCTTATGTAAGAGACTTTCTGAAAATGTTAGCAACTTAATCATCTATAGGAAAAAATAGCACTTCAAGAATGTGATCTTGAATAATATTTTTATTTAAGTGCGTTTGTCGTTCAATTTGATTGTTGCACTATTGTTGAACTGGACCTTTGTCAATATTGATGGCACTCTGCTTGTCACACCCGAGGGTAGTGAAATGTTTTTTCTAGAATCCAAACTCTAAAATAATCTAATGAAGCCACAATATTTCTTGACTTGCATTAACTACGACTTGATTACAATGAAGAAAGACAGAGATATTGTTGTTCTTACAAGCCCAAGTGATAGGTTTCGAACCAAGAATGAAAACTTAACCTACAGTAGGATTCCAATCATTAGGGTCGCCAACCCAATCATAATCAATGAAACCAACCAACAAAGGAGTCCCATGTGAACTATAATGAATCCTAAACTAAACTATACCCTAAATATATCGAAGTGTCATTTTTGTTGCTTTCCAGTGACTTTCATGGGATGTTTTCATATACAAGGAAACAAGCCAACAACAAGGGAATATCAAGATTGGTGTGAATCAAATACAAAAGGCTACCAACTAACTAAAGGTACAAAGTGGCACCTACTTTAGGTGTAGTACAAATGGTAGAAAGTTTGGCACCAAGCTAGAAGGGAGATGGGATTGGTTTACAATATTCCCTGTGAAAGCGACAAACAAGATCACAAGCAGACTTAGAATAAGAAACGAAATTTCCTTCTTTGGTTTGCAAGACTTGGAGGCCAAGAAAATCATGCAAATTTCATGTGTATATCATTTCAAATTTATTCTTAAGGCTAGATTTCACATGGGTTAAATTTCAGGGCATTACCAATGAGAATAAGGTCATTAACATAAAGAACAAGCATTATGAAATGCTTTCCTACTTTCTTTTTATAGGCATTGGGGTCAGAATGACCATTAGAAAATATGGTCTCTTGAAGAAAGTTATCCACTTTAGTATACCAAGCATGAAAAGCTTGTTTAAGGCCATAGAGAGATTTCGTAAGATAGTAAACAAGGATGGAGTCTTTACACCTAGCCAAGAGTTCGTTCCATGTAAACTTATTCTTGCAAATCCCCATACAAGAAGGAGAATTTACCATCCATTTAATGGACCTCCCACTTATGTGAAGCAACAAGGGATAGAAAAATGTGGATGGAATTCATTTTGGCTATAGGTTTCATTATGTTCAATCCCTTCAACATGAGAAAACCTTTTAGAAACTAACTAGTCATTTTTTATTTCAACACTTTCATCTTATGCATACTTAGTTCGAGATACTCCACTAGACCTTCTCTAGTGGAGTGAAAAGTATATACAAAAACAAAATATGTCTGGACTACCAAGACTAGTAATAATAACTTAAATACATTGGATATCATTCTTAGGTATCTTAGTTTCTTCAAGTAAGAGTTCAAGTGTTCTAAATTTAGATGGATAGTATTCAATACAAGAGAAATAACCAGGATTTAAAGAAATCAACTAGTTGTTGAGTTTTTGGACCCAAATCTCATTGTGCTTACAAAATATGGTTTCCAACGTTGTGTAAGCGTCATCTAGTTTTTCAATTCCTTGAAAGTGAGTTGTAAAACACTAAAGATTGACATTTTGATTAATTTACATGCTTCTTCATTTTTATTATTCCATTTGTATGTCTTTGAGGCATCAGTTGAGGTAGTCCCTTTTTCTCAAGGTAATCTATTAAGTATTTTACTTCATAGTGCATCCTCCATATGGGTTTCTATGAGAAGTAGTTATTATTTTAAAATAGAATAACACTTGGATTAACCCATTTATAATATGCAAGTAATATAGCATTAAAAACAAAAATGATAGTCTAATCTCTTAAAAAAATAAAGAGTTTCAAAATAACGGCACTAAAAATGGACTATAGATGTCAAAGTTGTGTCCATTTGAAGAAAAGGCATAAAAATGAACTAAAGTTCCATGTGGCAAGTAGAGGTTGGTTTGCGTGATGATGGATGCACCATAATGTTAAGTAAAAAGAAAAAACCATTAACTAACTTTTCCTATAAGTTCACTTTTACAATAAATAAGAGACTCGCTTTTATAAAATAAGTGAGAAACACTTTTACAACAAAATTACTTTATAAATTAAAGTTTATGTAACTTTAAAAATAATATTAAAGCTTCTTTAAAATTATTCACTTTTATAAAATAAGTGAAATACACTTTAATGATAAACTTGTGTGATAATTTAAAGTTACAAGAACTTTTATTAAAAAAAAGCAATACTTGAATTCAAGACGTGTTAATAAATAAAGTAACTTTCAATCAAGTGAGCTAATGCAAAATATGTAACAAATGTTATGAAAGCGGGTGGTCTTTTTTTTATTGTTTACCTTAAAGTGCATACTTACCCCAAAACCCTTATTTTTTCCTGCAAAACACTTTAACATAGTTACACACAAAACATAAGAACAAAATTAAAACTAAAAATTTCCAAGCTTGGGGTTAACTTACCTAGAAAATACAAGTTTTCATTTTGTTTCTGATTTCCCAAGTTCATGCAAGATGTACGACAAAAAGCAAGTGCAGAAAAGAAAACACTTTCCACTATGTTTTTTATTTGCCAAGTTTGCATAGATCACATGACAAAGAGCATACGCAAATTGGAAAGAGGGAAAATCGGGAATATGAACAAGAAAATTGACACGGAAATATTAACTAGTATGAGGAAAAAAATTAAAGATAGTGTAAACAATATACCTCTGAATCTGATTAAATGGAAAATGAAAACCTTTCGAGTGAAACAAAAAATGTTTCCACTTGCAAACAACGCTCTGGATGCAATGAAAGAACTTTCTCAACCCATAAATGCATAGAAATTGAAGAATCCATAAATCATTTGATGCATGCAATGACACAAGTTCAAGATCTTGATCAACAACAAGAATAGGTGCTCTACTACCATGTTGGACAGAACAAGATATTTCCAGACAAGTTGAACACCTTAAACAACCTCTCACATAAAGGATCATAGATTGACAAACCAATGTATTACATGGTTGAAACTTACAGTTAAGGAAATAATCCCACAGCCCCAACCAACGCAGCCACTTGAGGCAATATATTAATACAAAAAGAAATATTTTACATCTTAGAATAATCATCAGCAAATGGCCCTCCATGCTCTTTAAATAGAGATCATGGACCAATAGAGTGTTAAGCCACAGATCAATATAGTCATAAGTATTAAGACGGTCACCTATCAAATCACTTTATTCCTAGAACATAACGTGGTTGTCGGATTACATAAGTATAAATGCATACTAAAAAACACGCTTTACCTAAAGACACACTATACCAGATTGATCTTAACTAACTCTAAGTATCTAAATATCCTAATAGGGTATACCCCCATTAGGATAAGAAAACATTGGCCTTAAAATAAGAGTAGCCATGTTGAGGTCACGATAATGGCGTTAGCACTGCTTCAAGGGAATTCATACCAGCTTCAAACATTGATACTGCATGGAGTAGATTCAAGAGCAAGCATGATTTTGTAGGTAGTCCATATAGGAAGAAAATGAAATGAAGAAAAAATTGCAACTAGTACCAAAGTAAGAATTCATACAAACAAGCACCTCAACTTTGGGTCACATATCATCTCACTTCCCAAGAAGGATAGGACTTGAAGAACATGTATTGCCTACAAAACATTAAATAATATCATCCTCAATAATTATACCCTCGTCGAAGATCTATGACTCGTTGGATCAATTACATGACAAGTACTTCCCCAAATTGAGATACCACCAGTGATAGTCAAAGAAGAATACACTTGGAAGACCCCATTCAAGGCAAGGAAAGATCTATATGAATGGTTGGTAACGTATTTTGGTTTATTGTTGTCTCTCAATGATTAAATAATTTTCTACTCCACACAAAAGAGTAATGGTTGAGAAGGCTAATTTTTTAATTGTTGTATGGAGGAAATCAGAATAAAAAACTTGTTTTCCAATATGAGTCCATGCATCATATGTATTTCAAAATCTAGATCTTCTTGAAAGATGTCTTTCAAGGAATCGATAACTAGGGCTTTTGATTTTTCCCTTTTGATTTTCTCAAGTCTCCAAGTTGTGATTACCTGGTAAATCTTGGCCCATTGTGGTACACATGGCATCGTGTAATTGGCTAGGATGAGCCACTAGAAGGTATAGATCTTTCATGAAGCTTTGACCCCTTCTATATCAAATGCCTTGTGAAATAAGTCACACATGAGTCAAGGTTTTGGCGGGTGAATGCCATCAAGGGGCAATTAAGCTCGCAAACTCTCAACCTTCAACCTTCGAACAAAGGTTATTCACGACATTAGTTTGATGGTATAGGATTGATCAAAGAGCCATGAATCCTCCCCAACCCCCAAAAGTTTGGAGATCAAGCAATGAAGGGATTCAAGAGTCTAAAGAGAACTTTGAAAGGGTGAAGTCACTAAGCCACGAACAATTGAATGGTATAAAGGATTTAAGGTTGAGACTTGGCCCTTCCAAATTGTATTTGTTAGATCAATGAGAAATCCCTAACAATTGACCTCTAACGTTCAATGGTCAAGGGTCAAGACATGGGCATTTCAATTTGAAGAAACAAAAGAAAAGTGGAACTCTCTCCTTTTAACGTTTGACCCTCCGACTTGAGGACTCAAAGGGACCCTTGAACTTGAGAATTTTTTTAACACTCAAGGAGTTTGAAAAAATGTATTAAGTGAACCAATCCAACGCAATAGACATCTACAAGTAAGCAACAACACTTTTTAGTATATTTTAGCCTTGTTTCAGTTTAGCACTAAGCAATCAATGTGACTGCCTTTTTTCCAATTGAATACATTTTATTAGGACCAGGTGTACTACATTAACTCAAATGCCTAAGCTACAAGGGGTTATTGTTCATATCTATCCAACCATCCAATATGATTGAACAACCCTATTTACTATTTAAACCAAGCATATTTATAGTCTTATATTGTGTTAGTCCACTCTAAAAGCAAGGGAAATTTTAGGGATTAAATTTTTCCATTGGGCTATTTTTCCATCTTTTTCAAAAAAATAATATTTAATCATAGAATAAAATTATTTTTCAATAAAATTTGTCAAAATTTTCTAAAAACTATATAAAACCCTTTGAAATATGGATTTTTTATAAAATAATAATTAAACATTTTATAGTTGACACTTATTAGAATTGGTAAGATTCATCTAGGATTATACACTCGTCAAAAAATTCCCTAACAGAAAGCCATATCAATTAAAGTGGTTTTTAGTTTATTACATCAAAGATTTGGCTTTGGAGCTTCCATGATTGCTTTTTAACATCTTCTCATAATAAGAAGGTGCCATGCAACATCTTTTTTAGTATTAAAAAATTACATTTACATTAAATAAACAAAACTCAAACAAACAACAATTGGACTTTTACTCATTCATATTCCTGGAATGTTATACATATTCATTATGAAAAAGAATGTTATTAAAATTTCTTTAATTTACTTACCAATGCTTGATGCAGTGATCATAATATGACTTTCCTCTAGTTCAATTTACCAATCCTGGTATTAATCGCCTTATGCCTCCTGTTTACATTGTTGTTTTTGCAATAGGCAAACTAGATCTATTGGACTTGAGCCTATTCTCGTTCCCCCATATGGTTTTTTTGATGGAGCAGCTGCTAAGGTATTGGTGGAGTTGGATTCTGTCTCTACCTGAATGAGTCCCATTCATTTGATTTTGCTTTGGGGGTGGGGACATGCACTAATACTAAAGCTGAATTGATTGCGCTGTGGGCACTCTTGCATGTTTCTCCGTCAATGGGGATACCAAAATTGAATATTTTTGGTGACTCTGAGGCCATCATCAGCTGGGCAAAAGGTATTACTGCCCTTAACCCACCAGCTCTTAGTCACTGGTGTATGGATACTAAGAGACTCATTTCTAGTTTCCACCTCCTCTCCTTTAGACATATCTTTCGTGAACACAACCAGCGTGCAGATCTTCTCTCAAAATCTGCCCTTTCTTTGGCTCCAGGTTGTGGTTATTATTCTGAATTTATAGATGGCCATTTGGCCTCTTATGATACATTTCAGCTCTTTTGAGCTTGGTGCGGGAGAGGAATCTCCTTTTTTACGTATGCACCTATTTGATGGTTTGGAGCAGGCATTTTTTTGATAGCAGATCTGCAGCGGTTGTTTTCTCTGAATGCTATGGATATTGGACTATGGAGCTGGTCACTTACCCTTCTGAATGCTATGGATATTGGATACATCGCCCGGTTGGTGCATTGTTTGTCTTCCCCCGGGCTTGCTCATATGATTTGGGACTCACTCATGGTATTTTATAGATGAAAGACCCTCACAGACTTTATTTGTATGTATCCCCACAATGATGGGAAGGCACGATAGATGCCCTTTGATTCAGATTAATGAATAACAAGGACAGGCTTTTTTCTTCCTGAAAAAATAAAAAACTCAGTATTTCACAAGTTGTTAGAAGTCTTCTCACAAACTTTAACTGCAAACCCTTTCCAATAAGCAAAATTTACTCTCAAATAGCTGCCTTCAAATACAAAAAAGTTACCCATGCAAGTGGCTGCCCCTTGTATGCTCGCCTCTTGCTTATCACGATCACAGTAGGGTGTTCTTGGGTCCCCATGTTTCCCTTTTCCATTTAAACGTAAAAATTGATGTATGTGATCCTCCACTCTTCTTGAGATGTTTCTATTATTTTTCCTCCCGCCATGGAAAAACTGCCCCAAAAAACCTATTAAAAGCTCTCTAGTTTATTGGCCCATCACACTTTCCAGTGAAATAAAAAACTTACAGCACATTTTTAGAGGTTTTCTGAGTTAGGAGGCCTTTATTTGATGAGTGGGCTCAGTGACACCTATTACTGATCGCTGCTCAATATTTTGAAAGGAAAACGGAACTGTCACTAGAAAAGCATACTGCCATCCTAACAACGAAGATGGCCCTGTAACGTCAAGTCTGCGGTTTCGAAGGACAGAATAAGCAAAAACGGATTTTAAGACGTTTACGAAATATATTCCTCAACAAGCTAATTTGTGATCTATGAGACCCATAGTTTATATTGCAACTTAGGTTCACTCCTTATTCTAAACACTCACGTGTGTAGCAGTTTCATTATATGCAAAAGTCACATCTAGACACTACTCTCACAAGTGATAACTTGCATCCTCTTCCACCGGTCATATTACTTGATCATAAAATACCAGATTTCAATGAAAAATCAAGCACTGGAAACCCTACTGTTATTAAGATGCTTGGAATGGCCTCGTTCATATGATAAAAATCATAGAGCGTCACAGGAATATACCTTACTGAAATTTTTCATGTGATCACACAAGATATACAAACAACCCTGCCAATATCAGCTTTAACAAATTGTTCACGTCATGAAACATCAACATCCAACTGATACAAACGTCAATATATGACAGCTGAAAATACCACAAGTGATAGAACTTATTAGTTTCATCTTTGTTCAAATTATTTACAGTTACAATGCTAACCTATAAAGAAATATTAGAAAGCACTTCAAATACAAACTCTCAACGTGTATATTTAAAATTTGTGTTCTTTTGTCACACGAATTTCAGGGGCTAGCGCCGAAGTGAATATCCATAGTCTCCCAACAAAGTGAAAATTATAGTAAATAATTTGATCATTTTTGCAAATTATTTCAAAATAGGAAATATGAATCACATATCAAGAGACAAATACTTGAGGAAACATCATTAGAATATGAAATTTTTGGCAATAGATAAATTTGAGATTACATTGAATTATTGTCGACATTGTGCTCTACTTTTTTGTTGAGAGTCAGTTCCAACCACTAGGCAATTACAGAAATTGTGCAGGTGCCATTTCATTGAATATCTACATAAACAGTTCAAACTTTAGTCTGCAGTCTCCAATGGCCTACTTCCGGAGTGATTTCTGTGCCAAAGAAGCCAAGAATAGGGACTTTGCTCCTGTATCGGATCTTATAAATTCTCTCTCTGACCGTCTCTGATGTTGCCTCATGTTCTTTGCTCTTTTAGGTGCAAGGCGTTCATCTCTCTCAACAAAAGCAAGCCTAAATAGCTCAGCTTTAGATAACATGCCAGGCTCAGAACTTTTTATTGCATTCAAAGTTCTGAGCCTTGGAGCTGCATTAATGTTCCATGTCTTTGGATCTATGTCTTCAACAATTTCTGCATCTAAATCTATACCTGGTAGAGCTTCCCTCGGAACTGATACCCCTCTGTAACAAATTGTAGAAGGGTTGACGCTGATTCGAGGGCACTCAAAATTAAGGCAATCATTTGAATCTTCATCAATGGAAGGCTGAAGAAGAACCAAAATACACAAGAAATCTCATGAGTAACTAGTAAGCATTACCTTCAGCAATCGACAGCATGAATTTGTATAAATGTCGCATGAATTTGTCTAAATGTCTGTTAAAGATGGATGATTTCTAGGCATTGATGTATGTGCCGCACAAGCATATACTTAGTTTAGTTCAGCCCTTTGAATTATTATAATCAAATATTCAAATCGATAAAATAAAATTAGTTTACCCATATTAACCAACGTAGTGCCCGAGCACCAGTAGTAATGTCCTTGCTATCCAACTCTTCCCAGCTATCTTCTTCCACCTCATTCAACTTTGGCTTCAAGAAATCTAAACATCTCCTTGCATTAAAGTCACTCAGAGGTGTGCCCCTGCAAGGATTCAAATTTCATACATAATCTTGTAAATACTAAATACCAAATTAAATATAACACACAGTTTACTGTTTAATTAAAAGCACACTCACGAACCATGAAAGATTTATCTGATAATCCTGATCTTTATTATTCTTGATGACCAAGAACAAATTCAATCTAGAAAATTCCAAAACCTCACAAACCTCTTGCGCAACCACAAAATGCAGTGAAAAAAAATACAACAGAGTGCAACATACTATTCTCAATGTCATTTTCAACCAAGTTAAACTGGAAAGTTAAGCCAAGGAATTAAGATATAATAGTTATTGCGCATAGAGGTGCTTTCTAAAGCCCAGTATGAGGGAGTAGTGTAATTCCGTGCTCAACATGATGTCGACATATAGCACTTAATAAAATAATAAAATATTAAGTAAAAAAAATTACAATGTCAGCTCCACCTAATGTTCAAAATAAAGAGATATATATTCCAGTTAATTAAAAGAAAAAATTAATGAAACTTGGATACTACTTTCTCGGAAGACTCTTAATGAAGCTTCAATAGTAATTGTCTAAGTTGCTCTAGCCTAATGTTCAAAATAAAGAGATAGATATTCCAATTAATTAAAAGTAAACAAATTTAATGAAACTTGGATACTAATTGTGCAAGTTTTGCTATATCCAATGATATGAATATTATAAAATTTGTCTCTCTTTACCTCTTTGCAATTTGCATGTTTTTTAAAGTGGTGGTAACATTCATATTTAATGATTTCATCTAATATAGTTTTATCACCGGCATATATCCATCTTAAATCTGGATCTATCATGCTCCTAAAAGGATCAAATTCCTTGAGGTGCAAACTTTTCCTCAAAATTTTGCACTCTGAAAAAAGGTTTGCATCTCGAGCGATTTGATCCCTATCAGCGGATGATAGATCTGGATTTAAGATGGATCTAGGCTGGTGTAGTCTGACTGGACTTGAGACCATTTAAGGATCTTCAACGCTGGCAGTTTTATTTCCACATATCTAAATTCCAAATAAACTTTCAGGGTAGTTTTAGTTTCAACTTTCAACCTAAGTAGCATGGACATTGGAAACCAATAAAGAATCAAGATCCAGAATATTTTTTGAAAGATCAGAATCAGGGTACAAGGATCAAACTTACTCTTGCTTACTATTTGTACTTGATCAAACTTATGTTTTTTGATGAGCAGTTTGCTTACAATTTGTACTCGAGTGAACTTATATCTGGCATGGGCAGTTCTTCTTCATTGTAATTTGCACTCGTGTCTAGTGCACTAGGCTTCTTGTGTTTATGCAAGGAACGGTTAGGGTATGGTTTACCCTTAAGAAGACAAGGAGAGCATGGGTTTCGCTAAAATCCTAGCGTAGCAGAGGGACCACTTGTTCTTGTGGTTCTTCTCAAAGAAGAATCCAAGGGTTTGTGGCATTAGAAACCCTAGAACTACTTGGAGTGCTAGATATGGAGAAGATAGTGGAAGACTATCTTGTTTTCCCTTGGCACTTTTGTGATGCAAGTGTAGCTGCCAACAAGGAATTGTCAGTGTGTATGCTAGCTAGTTGTGGATCTTTGGTGGAAGATCAAGCTTTACTTGGGAGTGATTCTTAGCTAGGGCGAGTTGGTGACTAAGGTTTGACAGTTGGTGTGATGCTAACTTTGGCACTAGCTAGGGTTTAAAGAGCATTGGAGAGTCCTAGTTTGTGATAAGCTTGAAGGATTATTTTGTACCAGCTTGTGACAAGTTGTTGGTATCTACATGGAACTTCATTTTTATGTATATAAGAAGTGTACGTTGCTTTCCAAGCTTTGTGTAATTGCAGATCTGATTTTCATCGTATATTGTCATGGTGAATGAGTTGTTTCTAGAGCAGTTTAGTATCCTGATTTATCATGAATAGTTAGCAGATTTTGTTGAATATATAGAAGCTAAGAGAGCAAATTTGTGGCTGTCACAAATCTGTTGTTAACAAGTAATTTTTAAATATATTATATGTTGCGATTTGAGCCCTTGGAAGTACAATTGTTTAGTACTTATTTTCTTAGTCTTCCTTGTGTATTTGGTTGGATGGAAGTGAAATACATACTGTTGTAATTTATATTTCAGATTCATCCCTAAGACTGAATGTTCACAAGTAATAAATCCACGAAACCACAAGGTTGAGGTGAAACTTATGAATTTGCATCAAATGTTTTTGACAAAATTTCCACACTAGTTAAACTAAGGTCTCCCCACACAACAGTTGTCTCAATAAAGTTTCACTAGCATGCATCAAGCGAACTAGAGTAGCTTTAACTATTTTTATCTAGACAAGTCCTATTGCACATAGGAGTGAGGCGCACTGTGCATGGGGAGTGAAGCACACTGTAACGCCCCTCCGTCACATATTGCATTAGTGCTAGTGAGCATGCCGGGGTTATAGTGTAGGCATGGGACATAATTGTGATGACCACACGAGTGGGTCCTATCCTTGCACAAGAGTATTAGACTATGTAGGGTATTATTAATAATATTTTAAGGGCACGAAATTCACGAGAATAAAAATATAACTCAAAAAAATAAGCTAAATTAAGTATGGCTTAGGTTAGGAGAGGTTAAAAAAGGAAAATAATAAAATATGTAATTATGATCTATTTATCTATTTAGTGGAATTATTGCATGGGAATTATTGCATGTGGACATGTGTCCATCCTAGGGGAGCTTGGAAAAGCTTAAATAGGAGGAAGGAGAAAGGGAAGGGGTTCTTCTTCTTTCTTCGTTCCTCTTCCTCGTGAGTCTTTGGGGTTTGGAGGAGATGGAGGTTTGGAGCATCTGGGTATATTTCTAATGATGATAGTGTTGGTTGGCTTGGTATTGTTGAGTGAGGGCTCGGGGGCTCTCAATCTATGATTGAGAGGTTGGTTGGGAGGAGAGCGGTCCCCCCACACGTGGTTTCCTGAGGTATTGTTGTTGATGGGCATCCTGGTGGCTTCAAATGTGCAACTTTAAATTTAATTCTTCAGTTCAAGTATGTATTTTGAATTCCCCTCCCTTCATCTATTTGTTTGGGGTATCTGTATTTCATGAGAAAAATTGGGTTTCTAGCAAAAAACTATTTTACAGTTCTATTTATTGTTAATGTTGCAAAATTGTAAATCCCATGTAATAAAATTAATATTTTTAAAGAGGTATATTACTCTCAAGATGCATATTATTTACATTTTTCCTTATTACGAAAATTAGGGTATTACATTTTGGTATTAGAGCTAGGTTCACACCCTAGGGCCATTAAACCTACTTCCTAAGCCAATTCTTGGGGGCTCAATCCACTCTCTCTGTGTGTCCAACCTACGTCATGTCCAACCCACATCACCAAACCACATTGAAGACAGTAGAATCGTTTTCGGTGGTAAATTCCCATGAAGGAATTTCATAGAAGTGTTAGCTAGTTTAGCTCTGGAGGCACTCCCGTAATTGTCTTGTATGCGGAAGTGACCATGTGGCATGCACTAGCTAGGCTACTTGACTTTGTAATGGTGTTTTATAAAGTTGTTTAAAAGTGACTCTTATGTAATGTGACTCTTTATAAAGTTCCCCTTGGTTTTATTTTTATAAAGTGACTTTATGAGATAAAGTGCACTTATTTCATAAAGTGAATAGTGACTATTAAAAATTAAATGTAACCAATTTTGGAGGGAAAGTATCCCAACCTTTGATCATGTAAAGACAAGATTAAATCTTGGCCTTTGGATTTAGGGACTGGGGAAGGTGAAAAGTCACTTTCTTGTTGAAAAGTTACCTAGGAAGTGTTTGTTCAACTAGCATTGCCTTGGGGTGGACAAGGACACTTTAAATGGTGACCCCTAGTCATATTTAATTTAATGAAGTGAGATGTACTTTATGTTTTTAAAGTGACTTCATTAAAATATAAAAGTCATGGTTTATCCTAAGTTCATATTTAATAAATGTTAAGTGAGTGATTAATTAAAAAGGGGTGCTCATACTTTATTAAATGACATGAAGTGCACTAAATGTCATTTATTAATTATTACTTGAGCACTTAATGAGAACCCTCCATCTAATCTAATTTTGACAATTAGATTGAAGAGGAAGTTGCCATGAACAAAAACGACTAGGGCAAGGCATTCTATCATTAATTGTTCACTTTCAAAAAGAGAGAATTTTGAGAGAGGAGAAGAACAAGAGAGAAGGGTTTGAGAAACACCAAAATTGGAAAAGTGCGAGAAATTTTCAGAGAAATCCAAAGCTTGAGATGGGCACTATTCCCAAGACATTTGGCACGAATTTCTAAACAAATTCAGGCACAAAAATCGAATTTTACAGCTGCAAACTTGCACAGAAATTGAGGGATTCCATACAGTTCCAGGCTGTACGATTGCACAGAAATTGAGGCATTTAATTGGCACGATTTTCGAGAAAAGGTACAACATTTATTGATGTTGTCAAACCGTACAGGGCACGATTTTCGAGACATTTTTAGTGCACAAATTTCAAGAAATTCTGACTGTACTATTTCAGTCCGTACTTCCACACGTGTGAGGCCGTACATGCATGAATTTTGAGGTGTTGTTTTTGGCAATCTGTATAGCTTGTTTAGAGTGATTCTAGCACATTTTTCGAGGAAGAAAAAGGAGATAAGTACTGTTGTTTGAAATTTGTAAAATTTGTCTGAAAATAAAAATCTCTCTTTGAAGAATAGGTTTTTCCTGGGTCATCTTGTGTGTTAAAAATTTAATGTGTGTGGCTGAAAGTTACTTTCTGATTAAGAATTTAGGGCTGCCTTTTAATTTTTAGAATTCAAAAGAGATAGAAAATCTCATGTGTTTATGTTTTCAGTAAAAATTATTAAATTTTCATGTATATGCTAACCTTGGAGTTTGGGCATTAAACAATGAAAAACTGAAACTTGAACCAAGTTGGGGTTTTGAAAAATCTTCATTTCTTGTTATAAGAGAAAGCGTAGGGTAGTGTCAAAGACAAGGAAAACATTTTCCAAGAGTGAGCATTTGGCAAGACTAGTTTTCAGAGAGAGAGGGAGCAATTTCACAAGGGGTGGGCACAAATCCCAAGGAGAGGCAAGCTTCCCAAGAAGTTTTTTTTTGTTGGGTCGTACTGTATGGATTGTTGGGTCGTACTGTTGTGTTTGCACGATTTTTGAGGTACTATTTTCTGCACGCAAATCGAGGAGGGCCATACAGGATGTACAGATTTGTTGGGCATGCAAATCGAGGAGATGGGCACACAAATCAAGGAGGTGTTGTTGTGGTGGAGATCGTACATCCAGTACTGTTGTTTGGGCATATTTTTCGAGGTGTTGCACGAATTTCGAGGTGCTGGTACAGTCATTTATTGATGATTAAATGCTACTGTAAATTAATATTTTTGCCTGAAAATGTTGAAATAAAATACTCTTGGAATGGTTTTTCCAAGGTCATACTGACCAAAATTCTGTTGTTTATATGGTTCATCAATCTGTTATTATATGTCCTTTTTTGCTACAAAAAAGACTTAGTTTCAGTGTTTCAACTTCATGGTTGTTGGTTTAAATACAAGTGAAGTAATTGTATTAATGACTGTTTAAGATTGAAATCTGGGTTAAGCTAAGTGTTCAACAAAATGTCTGAATGACTGAGGTCTGATTTTTTGTCAATTTCTACATGGTATCAGAGTTGAGGCTCTGTGATAACAACTGATTGTGGGTGCAAGAGTATTGTTGAGTTGTTGGGCAAGGGTTATTACTATTTTTTTTAACAACTTATATATTGGAAGACCTTATCTGCATGTGATATGCAAGTGGTGGGAAAGAGTGACTCTTATTATTTTTGGTGGTCTATTGTTTCCTTTGACAACAGAGATGGTTTCTTGCATTAGATATGAAGATCGGTTGGATAGTATGTCCAAGTATGCAGTGGAAAGTGAGAATGACTGTTGTTCTCAAGGAATGCAGACTATGGACCATGGTTTGCACCGTGGTAACTCCTCTCGCATCTAATCCTATTGCTTTGGACATTCATGAAATAAAAGAGGCCAAAGCACAGAAGATGATTCTGGATGGTATAAGGGACCACCTTATTCCACATGTGGCTGAGAAGAAGATTGTTTATGATATGTGGATTACACTGAAAGGCTTGTATGAGGCTAAGAATGAGAACCGGATAATGGCTCTCAAGGAAAAATTGCAGGGAAACAAAATGGACAAGGGTTAGGATGTAGTATCCTATCTTACCCGGGTGGCCCAGGTAAAAGATTAGCTAGCTACAGTTGGAGAAGTCATTTATGATTCTCAGTTAATGAGGATAGCCTTGAAAGGCTTCACCAAGGAATGGTAAGTCTTTCTGAAGTGTGTGGTCGCTCAAGAAAAGCTTCCAGATTGGAGAAGATTATGGGATGATTTCACTCAATATTAGTTTTTCTCAGAGGTCTCCACTCACTCAGAGAAGTCAGGATAATCAATCTGGCAACAATATTCACTAAGCCAATATTAACTAAACTTCAAACCTATTTAGAACTTGCAGCACATGAAAATCCTTACTCAATCAGGTAATCACATATGACATAGAATTTTACCCTGGAAACCCCAATGGAGAAAACTAGCAAATTGTGGGGCTTTCTACTTTCTCGGTCCCAGAGCAAACAAATAAATATAGAAGAGGTACAAAATGAGTTAAGAGAATCAAGCAGATGAACCTGAAGGGCCAAAGCCCTAGATCTACAGCAGTTGCGGCAACTTCCCTTGAAAAATGTGCCCCCGGCGGTACACCCTCACGCTGGATTTCTCAACCCATACTCTATCAGCCACTGAACACTGTACTCTCTATCTAACTCTCTAAAGAATACTCCCTCAGCTATCTGCTCTACTTTTGCTTGGATCAAAAAGTGAAACTACGTCCTCAAACACTGAAAAACGTCCCCAACAGTTATAGTTGTGTCCTCTCTGCTCAAAACAACGTCCCAACTATTCTACACTCAGTCAATCTCTGACTGATCACTGAAGACCTTTCCTCAATCACTAAAGAAGACCCTCAACTCTCTGGACCCTCTCAGCCTCCCACACATGTGCAAAAACTCTCTCACATCCCACACGTGTGACGGGTTGATGCTCACGTCCTCCTCCAGCTGCTCATTCTGTTGCTGCTCTTCAGTCTCTGAAGATGCACAATGAAGACTCTCTCTCTCACTACCCTGACGATAGATCTCCTCACTCTCTAAGAATCTAATCTATCACTGCCCTCAGGAATGTGCCCCCCAGCTTTCTCAAATGGCATGACCTCCTTTGGTCAACTGCTTCTCACAAATGCCGTGATATCTTGATGCACACAAAAGATGAATCACTTAAGCACCCCAAGTGTCTTTTTATAAGTCAACTTGAAATCAGGTCACCAAACCCTAATTAGGGTTCTAAAACCCTAATTTCACTTTTGGTGCCAAAAATCAAATTGCATGCATGCACTTTTGCATGTAACTGACAAAAGTGATTGCATGTATCCATTGCTAGATCCATGACACGTGGTAGAGTGCATCTCACACTCCACCCTCGTGCCTGAGCTGATAAGTGCCTCCATGCCAAGCAATATGTATGGAGGGCATCCTCAATTACACCATAACTCAACACTCCTTCTTAATGAGGGATGTCCGACCATAACCGATGCCCAGATTCAACAAGTCCTTAGCTGCTAAAAATGCCACATATGTCCTGACTACCTCTGCTGCCCTCTGACCTATAGTACTCTGATTTTCCTCCATCCTAGTGGTCTCAGAAGGAGCCTCTTGCTCTCTCTCAGACCAAATCACTGATCCTGGGCTCATACTCCCTCTGAGTCTCTATTGCAGCCAACCACTGAAGCTATCATCAACTAGATCAACTGACTAGTACCTGACCTCCCTGCCTTGAGATGATTCAGCTCGCTCCTGAGCTAAGTCCATCTCAGTCATTTCATACCAACTCAATCTCTGGCTAGTACTCGAACGAACATCTCGCCCATATCTCTGCCTAGTGGACTGACTGTCCAAAGGCTCATCCAAGTTGGGAGCTTCTCGCTCCAACTCCATCTTAGATTCTGAAGAGGACTCTGACAACCACCCAGTTGTTCCTAAAGTATGTCTTCCCTGCACCACATACTCTCCATCAATCCTATGGCCCATCATCACTGGATCAGCTCCCATGGAATAAGTGAATATCAACCATCTCTGAAACACTACAGAGAACCCAACATCATTAAACGCTGACACTGAGAGTATGCTCACTCTCAGTCCTGGTATGAAGATGACTCCTAATACCTCCTCCATCAATGTCATCTTGAGAGAAGCCTCATGCTCTCTCTAGGTCTTTGACATTGATCCATGTTGCAGACTCCCTTTGAAACTCTGCTCCAAAATCTCTCTGAAGTTGACCACAGGCTGCCACAACCTGTACAACTGTCAATGTGCCTTGTCTGATGCTATGCCTCACTGCTGCATCTAAGGTCACTCCCTTTGAATATAGAAGACTTTGTCCATCTCGAAACACCATACTATATTCCTCATCCACCAAAGCTAATACTAAGGGTAAATCTCTCAGCTCTGGTCCGTGCATCCTTCCTACCACCTTTAAAGAACTTCTTGGCCCGAGTTATTATTCAACTCATCCAACTCCCTCTTTTGCATGCGTGAGCCTGTCTCAAAAACCATAAGGAACACTTCTCGTATTCCCATCATCTGGCTAGATGCAAAAACCCTCTCTTTCACAGATCTAGGGTTTACTCTCACAGATTTGATGTCTGACTCTCATAGATCTGATGTGACCTTTCTATAATATGAACCAGAGAAATTGTGAGATGATCACAATCAAATTTATCATGTAAACAGAAGAACCTAGTTCCTTGGAAAGCGTAAAGATCTCTAGGAGAAACCCTCAATACTCAATAGCTACAACTGTCTATGAAGGAATGTGCCCCTCTTGCACGTGTGACCAATCTAACAACTGCGCCCTTTGCTCTACTCTGACCTCTGATGGAATCAAGTTTAAGATCTCTGCCTAGGGAAGTGCACCCCCTCTTAGTCTCTGAAAGGTGTGCCCCTCTCTTCCTCTGCTATCTTAACAACTGAAGAATGCACCCCCTCTCTCAAGGATGCACCGCTCTGACTATCCTTTGTCTTCTGAATAGAAATGCCCTCTGACTATCACTCAATCTTTGAATGATCAAGGTGCCCTCTCCTCAATCTCTAAAGAATATGCCTCATTGAACAAGAACCACCCTGCTCTGTCACAAATCTAGCACCTGCTCACACAGATCTGATAGATCTATCTCAAATCTAGTCACCAATCTCACATATCTGATAGATCTGATGTGACTCCACACATATTTGGTACCTACTCTCCAAATTTGATCCCTGATCTCATAGATCTGATAGATCTGACCTCTACCCTCACCCTTCTCTTTAGATCTGGTAGGTCTAGTCTTTATCTTTACAGATCTTTCAAATATCTCACCTCCAAACTCTTAGATCTGATAGATCTAACCTCTACAATCACAGATATGAACACAGTTCTCTAGATCTTGGTAGATCTGGTCTCTATCTGGTTGATGCCAACTAGATCTATCTCAGATTTTAAGGAGGCCAAAAAATGCAAAAAAAAAAATTTTGATTTTTAGGGTTTTTGAAATAAAAAAGCAGACCTAATTATAACCCTAATTTTACCATGAGAATGCAAATTTACACATGCAAATGCAATCTATCTAACCCTCTTGACTAGTTTTTGGAAGATAAAAAGATGTGAATACCAAGAGAAGCTTACCCTAGCAAACACCCTACCCAACCTGTTGCCCACCTACATCGACTAGGTGGCAACGTTATGTACATTGCAGATGTACATATTGTACAATTTGCACCATGGAAAAATCCTAGAGATTTTTCACTCGGCAGAGAAATTCTGCCCCTTTTGTACACGAAATGTCCGCTCCCCGGCGTGGGATAATTAATGTAACTTTATATATCAACTTGGGTCATTCCTGTAAGGATATCATCATGGACTTTATTATCAAGGAAGTCCTCTTCACCAAGTGTTTTTTTTCCTTCCAGTTAATTTTGTTAATTAACAATTTTAATTGATTGTGATTTTCACTCCCCAATCCTCCAAAGTTGTGAATTGGCATTCTGATAATCAAGCCCATGAGGTGGCTAAAGTTTCAAGTTGTTGTCCATGACCATGCTAGCCATATCTTGTAGTCTTGCGGAATTTTGTTAGGATTTTAATTTTTATTTTAANATTTGGTGGTTAATTAATTAAGTTTTGATGTAATAATGTAATCTCTTGAACCTTGGCATTTTGTAATAGGGGCTATGAATGCAAATGAAAATGCTATGACATCTCCTAAGCCATTTCTTCAAGTCTCATGTCATTCTGACAAGGGGTTAGGAAGTTAGACCAATTTTGGTTAAGACAAGGTATTTTTTCCCTTAGGGTGAAAAATTAAATTATTTGATTTTGAAGGAAAAAATCAAATAAGGCCATGGTAATTAAGTTTGGGGGGTGGCTAAACATAGTCAATTTTTATTTTTAAATAAACCCCCCCCATGGTCAAAATAAATTTTTGAAGATCTCCTAAATGGGGCGCCCTTTTTGTCGTAATAAAAGATTAAAAATAAAAGATTAAAAAATAAAAGATTAAAAATAAATTAATAAAAAATAAAAGAATGAAAATAAAATATTAAAAAAATAAAAAGATAAAAAATCAAAAATCAAAGATAAAAATCAAAAATCAAAAAATCGAAATTTGAGTCAAAGGAACTACTCCCAAGGTGGGATCCTAGTCATGGAAACCCTAGATCTAAGAGTTAAGCTTCATTGTGACATGGATCTATCTTTTAGACCATTGATTTGAAGAGGCACCCTTGCTTGTGATTGGTGGATGGCTTGCAAAGTCAACAAACCTAGATCTAAGGGTGGAGGAGAACGAGAGTTTAGATCTATGTTTTGGACCCTTGATTTAGGATTGGGTTTGGGATCTTTTCAACTATAAAAGAAGGTCTCCCCTCCCTCATTATAGATTCATTCTCATGCTAAGGTGATGCTGCTGAAATCTTTCTCTCTTCTCCTCTCATATTCTATCATATTTTCTCAAGCATTTGACTCAAGCCTCTTGCTATGGTTGTATTGAATCTTGCTCTAGTTGGGATTAATAGAAGAAAGCTTTGGAGGCAAATTGTTGATGTGGATCCATCTCTTTTCATGCTTGGATTAATGAGGTAACCTTGTGGATTTATTAATTACTGTTGCACTTGTTTAGCTTGGAAGCTCTCCACAGTATTTTGTAAAGAGACTTGCAGGTAGAAATACTTCTATCTTCATTTGTGAATAGATTAGTAAGATTCTACAAAGTATTTTGTAGGATTTATTTTTGTGCTCATCTATTTGCTTGCTTGTTGCAGCTCTAATAGATTTGTTTTGCAGGGAGCTAAAGCTAAGAAGGGCTCCTCCAAGGGTTTCTTGTTTTCAAATCTATTTTTGGGGGTTCTAGATCTAGGTTTCTACCATTGTATAGTGATAAAAAACCCCCTTTTTAGCCTAAATCTTTAGTATTTTAATTAAACATTTCAGATCTAATATTTAATAGCATTTAGGTGGCTGCAAACTGAGCCCTTTAAACGTCACATTTCAGTCATTTTTTTCAATCAGATTTTTGCCCTAAATTAGTGAATTTTTTTACTAACTTTTTTCTGATAATTTCTTTGAGTTTTCTGTAATTTCCTTGCTGGTTTGTGACAAGTTTTATACAAGTAAAAGGGAAGTGTTGCCCAAATTAGCTCAGAAATACATCAACCTTCAACCGATTGCAATAAGGGTTCAAACCCTCACCTTTCTCTCTTCTTTTCTGATATTTGTAAACCCCAAAGAGAAGTTCTCTTCGGGTATTCTCCAAAATTTTCTAAAGCATTTGTAATCTATATGTAAATAGATTAGGAAATAGATTAGGAAGTAAAGTAGGAAGTAGATCACTAGCTGCTATTTTTTTATCTCAAATAGATCTAGATTTTTCAGTTTTATCCACCTTCTCTTTTAGGGAGATTGTTGTGTGGTCAGCATTCTTGATTTAGCTTAGTTTATTTTGGGCATTTCTTTTTCAAGCAAGCATCTAGATTAGTTTTTCTTTCTGTTCTATAGTTTAGTTGCTCCAAGTATCTCAATGTACCAGCATCGTGCCCTGTGGCACAAAGCTCGGTTTGAGGCTTGTGGGTTATTTTATTTCTGTAATTTACTTCCTGTCATTTAAATTTTGCAAAGAGTAATATACAACCTAACATCCGTCTGTGTATCCTCTACCCTCTGTTATCTCCCTTTAGGGAACTCGGATCAAGGGTATGAAAAGCGAAGGGGTTTGCGGGCTCTAGTTTAATAGGCATCCATCTTGCTATTTTCTCGGTTGACTAAAAACAGTGACCTCGGAAGCTAGTTGGACTAAAAGACCGTGGGGGTCTCTAAGCGTTCTGCGTCCTCTTTGTTGAGCACCGGGGCATTGGGGTTTGACCTGTGGATCTACGAGTGGACTTGTTTCCACTTTGTTGAGAGCCTAGCACTCCCTCTTTGACTTGAGAGATACTAGATTGGGGTAGTCACACCACTGGTTCAAAGACTTAACTAAACATTAAGACCCCCTTAATATTTATTAAAAGGAACCAAGAAACATTGCAAAACGTCTTACCCACGTTTCTGTTTTTGTATTTTCTTCAAAATCCTTGCTTTTCAAGGTTTTCATTCTACAAGCACATCTTGCAAGCATCTCAATTTCATTTCAATACCTTGCACTTTCAAGTATAATATCTTTAAAGTACTGTGGCACGCTTGAGTAAAACATTGTTTAATCTTGTAACTCAAAAGCAAACTGTCGTTTGATCTTTCGCATAATAACTTGTTCATCCAATGTATATCTTATTTCCTTTCAGGTATCATTGTATATTTGTTTAACCATTCTTTAGCACTTGTTCATATTGTATAATTCATTTACATAG
>LPNX010512102.1:349891-365799 GCA_001517045.1 Pseudotsuga menziesii | reverse complement strand
TGATGGTGCTTATAGACAAGGTACTTTTCGGGGGTTGGATTGGAGAGAGATTAAGAGTTGGTGTCCTATTGAGTGGGCGATTCTTGGGAAGACATTCCTCGCCAAGGGTAAAGTCCCACAAGAGCCTTCAGATATTTGGGATGAAATATGCACAAGTTTGCATTGGGATCCAGGAGGAAGACCTTATGAGGGATGGATACAGTGTTTACTGATGGTGTTACTTGGGAGTCTACATGATGCTCCTTGCGTCGATACTACGCAGGGTAGCGGTGGATGCATTTTGACCTCTGCAATTCTCAGATTGATTTGGGACCCTGGTATTACAGTGACTGACAGTTTAGTGATTGCTAGAGGGTGCTTTCAGGAGGTCTCTGGTGATGGTAACGTACAGTGCAGTGTTTTCAGCAGAGGGTGCTACAGATCTCCTAGGATAATTTGGGACCCTGGGATCATCCCCGGATTCAATTGGTTCAGTTGATTGATTGTGGATTTGCGTCGGCATTGCTTGAGGACAAGCAATCTTTGGCGAGAGAGGACTATAATGTTCCCAGAAGTGACATGCATGCAAACCCTAAAAATGACATGCATGCAAACCCTAGAAATGACATGCCTGCAAACCCTAAAAGTGACATGCATGCAAACCCTAAGAGTGAGATGCATGCAAACCCTAAAAATGAAATGCATGCCCTAAAAGTGATATGCATGCAAACCCTAAAAGTGACATGCATGACATGTAAGCATTATTTAATGATGCATGCACCGAATTAAGTCTCCATGCGCATGCATGCAAGTCAACTGCAAATTAGAAGTTAAAGTGACCTAATTAGGTCAAAAGTTAGGGTTTTCGCAATTGAAAGTTATAAAAGAAAGATAAAGTGAATGGAGACTTTAATTTTGGATTATTATTATTTTGGAGCTCTTGAGAAGCAGCATAGCGTGCGGCCACAGCAGTTGGGGTTGGAGACGACGTCTTCAGCTAACGGGATTTCGGCAGTGAGACATCTGCCCTAGTCTCCTTCAGGATAAACCATCCAGGTTTGTCACCGTATCTATTGCATTCATCATTATCCAGTATTCCAGCATAAGTCTAAAGGTTATTGCAGATTCATCCATACAGCTGGGGGCATTTCGCTGGGAAACCCTAGTCATTCACCAGGACTCTGGATCACCATATTTCTTTCGCATGCATCCTGCATCCTCACTGATAGGATCACTCTACTGCATTGGGTGATTATTAGCTATCAGATTGTCCATCCAAGGCAGCTAGCAGCAGTTTATAGGGTTGTGGGGGCGTGAGCAGCAGACTAGGAGAGCAATCGCTAGGGCATCTAGAGAGGTCAAAACTCTTACATGCTCCGGTCATCCTCCCCGGCACGGACACACCTTCCTTCCGACTTATTTTCAGCTAAAACTGACCATCCCTTGAGCAAAAATGTCACACTTGTTAGATTCAGCCAACCAGGGTATTGCAGCAGAAAACCAGGTCATTTCTTCATCAGCTCAGCGCATCTTGCATGCGTATTCTCTCTGGAGCATTTTCAGCCGGCTTATCAGTGGTAAGTGTTCATTCTATCTTGCAAACCCTAACCCTAATTTCAGCTATAAAATAGGGAAATTTTGCATGGCAGTTTGCATGCCCGGTTATTTCAGTAAAATTGCATAGAAATAGAAAATATCAAGATTTGGGATATTACACAGAATTAATCGGTTTTTTTTTTCAAAATGTGGACAGTGTACATAGTGTAAAGGATCGTGTTATTTTTGTTAGCTTCCCAGAAAATATAAAGGATGGAATCAAAATTAAGAAAGTTAACAAAATATGGCATGAGCAATTTCTTGATAGTGTGGACTTTTGGCAAATTTTCAAAGATGTGAGGCACTATCAAAGTCACAAGAAACAAGAAAGGATCAAACGAGCCACAAATCAAGTTTTCTTCAAAAAGATAAATACTTAGTGTCCTAAGGGACACTCTCTATAATGTATCTCTAACCTTTTTCCTTGCATTCTTTTAAAAGTTTTGTATTATTTCATTCTTTGAAATTATTTATGCATATATGTATGATCATTGTGTAGTCATTTCATTTATTCATTATTGATTATTTATTGGTTTCTACATGAGGACTTATGTTGGTTATTGGTGAGAATTTTTGGTTGCAGAGTCTGGAGTTCTCATATGCTCTCTAATGATCGAACACACGTCCCCAAGTTGGAGCCAGATGTTTCCCACCTACATCGACTAGGTGGCAACGTCATGTACATTGCAGATGTACATATTCTACAATTTGTAACATGGAAAACTCCTAGGGATTTTTCACTCAGCAGGGAAATTCTGCCCCTTTTGTACATGAAATGTTCGCTCCCCTGCACGGGATAATTAATGTAACTTTATATGTCAGCATGGGTCATTCCTCTAAGGATATCACCATGGACTTTATTATCAAGGAAGTCCTCTTCACCAAGTGTTTTTTTTTCCTTCCAGTTAATTTTGTTAATTAACAATTTTAATTGATTGTGATTTTCACTCACCAATCCTCCATAGTGGTGAATTGGCATTCTGATAATCAAGCCCATGAGGTGGCTAAGGTTTCAAGTTGTTGTCCATGACCATGCTAGCCATATCTTGTAGTCTTGCGGAATTTCGTTAGAATTTTTATTTTTATTTTTATTTTTTCCTAATTAATTAACTTTACCATTTGGTGGTTAATTAATTAAATTTTGATGTAATAATATAATCTCTTGAACCTTGGCATTTTGTAATAGGGGCTATGAATGCAAATGAAAATGCTATGACACCCCCTAAGCCATTGGTTCAAGTCTCATGTCATTCTGACAAGGGGTTAGGAAGTTAGACCAATTTTGGTTAAGACAAGGTATTTTTTCCCCTATGGTGAAAAATTAAATTATTTGATTTTGAAGGAAAAAATCAAATAAGACCATGGTAATTAAGTTTGGGGGGTGGCTAAGCATAGTCAATTTTTATTTTTAAATAAACCCCCCCCCCTCCCCATGGTCAAAATAAATTTTTGAAGATCTCCTAAGTGGGGCGCCCCTCTTGTCTTGATAAAAGACTAAAAATAAAAGATAAAAAGATAAAAAAATAAAAGAGGATGTCGAGGGACATGGTTATATGTATGCCAGAGTTCAGCACAGAGCACAATGATGTGTGCAGAGGGTGTGTTTTAGAAAGTACACCAAGACTGCTTTTTCGAGCAGTGATAGCAGGTTAGCAGGAGTGCTTGATTTTGATACATTCAGATTTGTGCAGTCCATGTCATTTGTTTCCCTTACAAGTTTTGAGTACTATGTTACATTCATTGATGACTATTCCAGGAAGACATGAATCTACTTCTTGGGGAGCAAAAAATATGAGGAGATCTTGCAAAGGTTCCAAGAGTTTAAATCTCTTGTAGAGAACCAGACTAAGAGGATTCGAGAATCGAGCACTCAGATCAGACAATGGGGATAAGTATACCTCCAAAGAGTTCAATGAGTTTTGCATACAGTTGGGCATACGGAAACAATTGACAGTACCACACACTCCTGCTGACCTGCAAAACTCATCGAACTCTTGGGAGCAAGTGCAGGAGCAATAGACTCCCATGCCTCAAGCAATTTCATAGGTATTAACAGTTCAGAGTACAGGTTCAGAGGGTTTCCAAAGTGACTAGGCCACATGTTACAAGAACAGGATCTTCAAGTTCAATGGTTCAGCTAGCAGGTACTTCGAGGACAAGTTTTGGTTCTCAAGTCACAGGTTCACCAGTTACAACTACCGGATCACAAATTTCACCAGTGGCTAGTTCACCAATTCTTGGTCCACAAGTTTCTAGTCCATCTTCTTCTGGTAGTTCTTCAGATGAGGATAGACCAATTTGGGAGCCACCTTCAAGGAAGAGGAAACCTAAATGGCTTGGTGACATCTTAAAGGAAGCAGAGACATTTGGAGCGCCCAAGGAACGAGTGAGGACAATAGTAATGCCAGATAGGATGGGTATGGCATTAGTTGCTAGTCTTCGTGATTCAGAGAGTTCTACTTTTGAGGAGGCCTCTCAGCATCATGTTTGGAGAGAGGCCAGGATGGAAGAGTACCATTCCATCATGAAGAACGATGTATGGGAGATTGTACCGAGACCAAAAGGGAATTCGGTGGTGACTTCCAAGTGGATCTACAAGGTGAAGCACGCTACAGATGGCATTGTGGAGAATTTCAAGGCTCGTTTGTGGCACAAGGATTTTCCCGGGTAGAGGGAGTTGATTATGATGAAACCTTTGCTTCAGTTGCTCGTTATTCCTCGATTAGAGCAGTGATTTCCATAGCAGCAGAGATGGGTTGAAAGATCCACCAAATGGATGTGAAGACTGCACTTCTCAATGGACATCTACAGGAAGAGATGTATTTGGGGCAGCCTCAAGGCTTTGAGTTTCATGGGAAGGATTCTCATGTGTGTAGGATGAAAAAGGCCTTTTATGGTTTGAAGCAAGCTCCTTGAGCTTGGTATTCCAAGATTGATGCTTACGTGTTTGTCGATGGGATTTTAGAAGAGTGAGGTTGATCCCAACCTTTACTACATTGTTGTTGGTGGTGATCGACTCATTCTTTTGTTGTACGTTGATGACTTGTTTATCACAGGGGAGGAGTGCCTCATTGCAACTTGCAAGAGGGATCTTGCTTCAGAGTACGACATGATTGATATTGGGCTGATGCCTTACTATTTGGGGATGGAGGTTTGGTAGGATCCTAGTCATATTTTCCTGGGACAAGGAAAGTATGTAGTTGATGTACTGAGGATATTTCAAATGGAGGACCACAAGCCGATGGCCAATGGCCACACCGATGATCACCAACTGAAGGAAGCTTCATGCTTCTACGGGAGAGTTGGTGGATTCTACTTCATATCATCAGCTCATTGGTTCATTGATGTATCTGGTCAACACACGGCCAGACTTGTGTTTATGCAGTGAACACTCTCAGTCAATTTATGGTGGAGCCTAGGAGAGTGCACTAGGTGGCTGCGAAACATGTGAAGATATATTTAGCAGGGACAGTGGATTATGGTCTGGACTACAAGAGATCGAGTGGAGTTAGTTTGGTTGGCTTCACGAATTCAGATAGGGAAAGCGGTGTGACGGACCGGAAGATCATTTTCAGTTGTTGTTTCAGTTTGGGCTAAGCAGTGGTGTCGTGGTTCAGTCAGAAGCAAAAGTCCATTGCTTTGAGTTCTAATGACGCTAAGTACATGGAAGCCAATCAAGCTAGTTGCGAGGCACTGTAGCTTCGCAAGTTTTTGGTAGATTTGTTTGATCAGGAGCATAGGCCCACAGTGATATACTGCAACAATCAGAGTTGCATCCAACTCTTTGAGAATCCAGTTTTCCATGAAAGGTCCAAGCACATAGAGCTCAGATACCATTTCATCCGAGATTTTGTTCATAGAGTTGTTGAAATGTGGTACATTTCCACTGATGAGCAGGTAGCAGACATTCTGACAAAATCCTTTGAGCGGGGCAACTTTGTCTTCTTCAAGGACAACTTAGGAGTGGTGAAGAACAACTTCCTCAGTAAGAGAGAGTGTTAAATTTTTGCACCTTGAAAGTTGTTCCCCTTAGAGATTTTGCCTAAGTCACTAGGAAAAGGGGTCAAGTTCACATGACTTTTGTATTAATGACTTGAGATGAGCAATAA
This sequence comes from Pseudotsuga menziesii, assembly GCA_001517045.1. Lineage (NCBI taxonomy): Eukaryota > Viridiplantae > Streptophyta > Pinopsida > Pinales > Pinaceae > Pseudotsuga > Pseudotsuga menziesii. Next base: position 360,115 of record LPNX010512102.1, on the reverse strand, counting down.
ATGCATTTTAGAGATTAAAGTGCACACTTTAAGTAAAAATCAAAAAAGTGGTTGACTGGAAATTTAATTTATGGAGAGAAAAAGGGATTTATCTCTTCCATTCATCTAATTCAATCTCGGCCCTTGGATTAGATGGCCTTTCATCTACCCAATACAATTTTTATTTAAAGACAAATTTCCATGTGAAGAGGCATTCGACATGTGAGAGAGAACTCATTTTTCTTAGTGAAGGAGAAAGACGCAGCATAGGAATAGACTTGGCATGATTACCAAGACACCATACAGCATTTATTACACAGCACGAATCCCAAGGAAGAGATGGGCACGAATTTCAAGAACATTATAGCTGCATTAATTGCAGAGACCGTACAGCAGTCGTACAATTCTCCAGCAGAAATTCTGGGCACACAATTCGAGGCAGAAGGCATGAATTTCGAGGTGGACTTTATGTGCAGCAGTGGACGTGCAGTTCGAGGTGATAACAGCTGAGTGCAGGCACTAAAATTGAGGACCATACAATCCTATCTGTCAGTCTGTACACTGTGATTGAGGCACGATTTTCGAAGTGTGTGGATTGCATGAATTTTGAGGCAGCCAATGGCATAGTTTTCAAGACACTCCTGAAGTGATGGTTGAGATAAGTTGATATCAGATTCTGAAATTTTTCTGTACATTTAATTTTGAAAGAAAAAAAATTTCCTCTCTCATAACAAGTTTTCCCATTCTGGGTTTTGCCTGGGCATTTTTGCCGAAAAAGATTGTCTGAAACTTTCATGGTGTGTGCATTTCTATTTAATTTCTGCCTGAAAATGTGAAGTTCATCTTGTGTTTTAAAGTCAGAAATTCGATGTAAAATTACAGCTCGTTTACAGCACCCAAATAAACTGGGTTGGGCATCAATTTTTACAAAATTTGACTTGAAACCAGGCTAAGATTGAACCTCAAAAACTTTCACATTTTTGGAACAATCATCTTAAACATAATACAATAGATATGCCTGTATCAGAAGTTCAGAACAGAATATAGCAACCTTAGCAAAGTGGCCAAAAAAACAAACCTACAAATAAGACCACAAAAACAGAACCAGAACAGAAACACAGAAAGGCCTATAATGCTGAAATATATTCAACTTTTTTAGTGTATTTGTCAATACTTAATATGCAACATAACGGAAAAAGTGACTGGCATACCCACAACGTAGTATCTCCAATGAGTGGCATTTTTGCAACAAAGCACAAATTGACTTTGAAGTTAGTCGGTTGCATCGGCTGAAAAACAAAAGTAAATTCCAAAATGAGAAGGATCAATGATATTCCAAATTTCAACCAGGAAAATAATAATAAAACAGAACTGTTTTAAGTTTTTAACATCTCTTGAAGCGATAAACACCAACATCAGCAATGAATTTTCTTAGCCTTCATAAAAGGAATATGTTCAGTTTTCCAACCAAACGCATAAAGCCACTTATCCAAGGAATAATAGTTTCATACTTGTTTCTTATTTTTTTCCTCAGGGAAACCCAAAGGATGCTTCCCCGGATTTCTGGATAGCATCCCTAGTAAACCTCTAAGTGTATACTACAGCACCTTACATGGGGGTATTCAAACTGGGCACCTGCCAGCTTAGAACTAAACAAAAATGCTAGCAACATCGGCAACAACCAGTTGAACTAACCCCTTGGGCTCATACTTACTTCAAATAAGTGAGACACCCAAATAAAATTAATCTAAAGATATATTTTGCAAGAGCTAAATCACTGTCTAAAATACCACTCTAGCACATCTTAAGAACCAAAAGAGGTTGTGACATTGAACTCAAACGAACAGACCTTATATCAACAGCTTTCAAGTGAAGGCACATCTCAGCAACGTTCTGCAGGCCTGCATCTGTAACGTCTGATCCTGAGATGTCCAGTAGCTCCCATGAAGAGTCTACTAGTGCAAGAAGAACACTATCAGACAACAGCCCCCGTCTCCTAGCAATGCCCAGCAATGTCATCTGGAATATTTGTAAAAACATTGTTAGATTCTACCTTTGGCCAAATGATTCCTTCATTAACAGGAACAAATATCTAATGTATCAGAAAATAACCGCACTGACAAAATTTTCATTAAATGCATACAAGTTTTACAGCTTGCAATTATTCCTGGTTCAAATACACTCTCAGTTGTTATATCAGTGCTTGTGCTCTAACACAATACAAATTATGCAAGTAACTTCAGTGCCTAGACCAAGGACGTCAATCTTTGACTTATGGAGGCAGCAGCCACACCCTTTAGGAAATGATTTGAATTTTTGCTGAGTTACTCTAACTGAGTTTCTTTTTAATGTAACACAATTCCTTTTATTGCTTCCCAACACTGCCCTTTGATCCAAAATCAATGAGATCAAAATATCCTTTGGCCAGACTGTTCAAATATATAAAACTTAAAAAGCTCACTAAGCATGCTTCTATCTATATTCAAAAGCATAATGACTTGGAGATTGAGCACAGCAGTTTTGCAGCAGCTCGTCACAATACCATTTTTTTTACCTTCATCTCCTTCCTGATTGGGTCGCACTGCATACTTTTTTTGTGAATGCAAGAAGCCACAAACCTTTGTTTCTTTCCTATAACATATTTGGTGTCAAAACTATTTTTTTTTATTGTTTTTGGTTCAATCTAGTTTCATTCCTGATGTTCGGTAATAGAACTATTCACGTTGCCATGCTTGCATTTTGCAGCTTCCTCTTTTCAATGATGGCAATTGTAGGATGGAAGGTCATTTGTTTCACTTTTCCACTAACTCCAAAACCTACAGCTCCTTTCACTAAATTCAATGCCAATTCCTCTCTATGTGAAGAGTTTGATGGCTGTGAAAATACAGGAGAAACCAAAGACAAACCCAAATTCTGGAATAACATACTCACAAGCGCATTACACAACAGATGCACAAATTCAAAAAAAAATGCCAATCACAAGACTATGCCAAAGATATAAGTGATCTCAGGCATAAAACACTTATATAAAATAGACCAAGAAAATTACAAGTGGATGATATAAACATGAGAGAGTTATGGTGTACTTATAAATAAATCAAGTAGGGTACTTTCCCCAAGAGGAGCTATTGAGCCTACATGTACAAGTGGATGATATACAAATGAGAGAGTTGTCAAGAAGATTACAAGTGGATGATATACAAATGAGAGAGCTATGGTGTACTTATAAACAAATCAAGCAGGGCACTTTCTCCAAGAGGCGTTACTGAGCCTACAAGTACAAGTTGACATGGTCAGCCTTAACCACAATCTAGTTTATAATGAAAAATTATATTAATGCCTAACCAAATGCATTTATGAACAATATCAGTTGACCGTAGCCAAATGTGAGGATTACACAATTCTCAATATTTATTATTTACAACAATGGAAATTGTAGGAAGGAAGGCCATTTGATTCACTCTTCAGTTAATTTTGGAAACCTTGAGTTCCTTTCACTAAATTCTATGACTCCTCTCGACATGAAGACTTTCATGGCCGGGAAAACAATGCAGAAGATATGATGAGTTTATCTAATCCTTTTGTTGCCAAAGGGGTCTAGCTTGATGAAAAGATTTGAAAACCATTGGCTCGTTGCATATTTGGTGTATATATCTCAAGTGTTGTCCCAGAGAGAAGTTCCTCAACAAACCAAAAGACTTTCCATCTATACTTCATCTCATAGGAAAAGGGGAAAATTTCCAAAATATGATAATGTAGATGCCTTCAAAATAAAGGGGAAAATGTTCAAACTATGACAATGTGGGTGCCTATTTCCAAAGGCATCTTATTCTTATCTTTTAGGAATCCAGATTCTTTGTTGCACTTTTACTATGCCTCTAAATTTAAAATGAGCTCACTAAATAAAATTAATGGTGTTCAAAGATTTAGAATAAATCACATATCCATCAACATTATTTTGTAATCAACATTGTAATATTCCAAATATTGATATTCTCTAATGTTCTATTGTAGTGCTGACTCACAACCCCAATCTTATACAAGAATATGAAATAACTGTGCATGCAAACTTGCCATGCAAAAATGCCCTAAAATGTAGCTGAATTAGGGTTAGGGTTTGTAGAGAGAAATGAACACTTACCACTGATATTCTGGTTGATAATGACTCCAAAGATAGCTGCATGCATAAAGATCCGGATAGGTGGCCTAGAAGTGTTCTTTTCCTCAGGTGTTACTGCCCCGCAGTACCGTAAACACCCTCTAGACTGAAGGTGATGTTTTTGTAGGAGGAGAGGCCAGATCGGGCTGAAACTTTGTGAGCTTGTCCGCCTGATGATGCCGGAGAGATAAACTGACACATGCAAAGATTTGGCAGCCTCTAAGTGCCCTAGCGAATTGATCTGTGGTTCTGCTGCTCACGCCTCCCAAGCTCTCTGTTTGATGATAGCTACTCCAGATGAGCAAACCGATGGCCGATAATCACTATATGTCGTAGGATAGGCCTGCTAAGAAAGAGGAAGCTGACATGTGGAGGAAATACTGGGGTTTGTGGTCTCAGTGAATCCTTCTGTGATTTCCCTTCTACTTCCGGCTGCAAACGTGGATCTGCCAATAAACCTTCGGAATGTGTTGGATCTCTGAATACTGAAATATATGATGAATGCTATGGATAAACCTAGATGATCTATCTTAATAGGAGACTAGGGCAGATATCTCACTGTCGAACCCTCGTTAGCTGAAGACAGCGTCTTCAACCCCAACTGCCGCAACTGCACGCTGTGCTGTTGCTCAAAACTCCAAAATCAATCAACAATAATCATAGATAGTTCCTTTAGTCCCATAACCCTTCTTAAATAGATCTTCGTATGCTTTTAAGGTTTGCATGTCACTTTTAGGGTTTATGCTTCACTTTTGCATGCATGCAATTCTAATTTGATGTTGACTTTAATATTGACTAAACAAGGCCTGCATGCTCCGCATGCTTTAGGATATGAACTCTGATGGCCCTCCTCCTACACTGATGACTTAATAATACTGAACTGATGTACCTTCTACACCTAGTGCTATCACTCCTCAGTTATTCCCTTTTTATCAAAAACGGAACATTATAGTCCTCCCTCGCCAAAGATTGCTTGTCTTCAAGCAATGCCAATGCAACTCCACAATCAATCAAACTAAACCAACTGAATACGGGGATGATCCCAGGGTCCCAAATTATCCTAGGAGATTTGTAGCACTCTCTACTCAAAGCACTGCACTGCACAGTACCATCACAAGATATCCCATGGAAGCCTCCTATAAGTAGAGTAACTAACCAGGATGTAAACGAGGTACCATCACAATAGACCTCCCGAAAGCATCCTCTAGCAATCACCAAACTACCAGTCACTGTAATCCCAGGGTCCCAAATCAATCTAAGAATTGCAAAGGTCAAAATGCATCCACTGCTACCTTGCGTAGTATCGACACAAGGAGCATCCTGAAGACTCCCAAGTAACCCCATCAGTAAACATTGTATCCATCCCTCATAAGTTCTCCCACCTGGATCCCAATGCAAACTTGTGCATCTTTCGTCCCAAATATCCTAAGGCTCTTGTGGGACTATACCCTTGGCTAGGAATGTCTTCCTAAGAATCGCCCACTCAATAGAACACCAACTCTTAATCTCTCTCCAATCCAATCCCCAAAAAGGACCTTGTCCATAAGCACCATCACAAGAAATAATCCTACCAAGCTGACATTCTGCCCTTCTGATTTCAGCTAGAATGCTCATATACTGCTGCCCAATTTCTCAATCCTGGCCAACTTGTAAAAACCATCCGCCATTATGCAAATGTGGACTCAAACTACTGCAAGCCTTGTCTATGTAATCCTGAAGAGGACTGCTTTGAAATGCAATGGTATGTTTCTTCTGCTACCCCATCAAGGAATCCAACTACTCTTCAATACTAGAAAGCCTAACCGCTGACTTGGTACATACAACTCGAAGAACTGTAAGCTCAACATCTCGTTGTACTATGGTGTCTTGGAGTATCTTGGTCCTCTCTTTCATTGCTAGAATGCTTTCTTTAACACGTTCAATCTTCTTTCGGTGGCTATCATCTGTAAGCTCTATCTCATGCATGTATAAACTCTCCCTAACCTCCATGTGTGACTGCCCACTGTCTCGACTGTTGTGCTCATTGCCTTGCACCACATGTATTTCTTCTGTCATAATTGTCTAGACTCTTGATATAAGTGATGAAGAGTATACCAACTCCAAATCATCATACGGCTTGACCACAATCTAACTAGCGAATGTGCTGGTGTCGCTAGACTCACAAGATGGCTCTAATACTATCTCCTCATGCACATCCTCATCATGTACTGTTAACTCCAAATCAAGCTCACCAACAACCTGTACTTCATGCTCATCTTTCTTCACTCCCCCAACTATGCCTATAAGGAGATCCTCATCCAAATCCTTGGGCTAGCTCCCGAACTTGATGGTGTAATAATCTTGAAAGGACAATGTTGCACATACCTCATCACCCAAGGCTAGATACTCCTGATATCGAGGCAAGTGTTGAAATATTGCTAACCTCTGCAAATCTCTAGTCCGGTTGATGGCATTTGCTAGGGTGGTGGGCCTATTGTAAGCTCTGGGTTTTTTCTTACTTTTAAAGTAGCAGAAGTCAGCAAAGGTCATGGCTAAATGGAAGCCATCTCCTAAAGCTCTATACTCTCTCAAATAGGCACTCATGGATTCTTCTAATTCTACTTGTGCTAGAGGCACTACAGCCGGACTATCTAAGAATTGAGGCATGGTAGGTCGAGAAGGCTTGTTGTATATATGGGGATGGCTCTGCATGTTGGTATGTAAGTGCTCCCCACTACTACTAGAGGATACCCTATCACTATTGGGAAACAAGAGACTACATGGGTCGAGCCCATTTTTCTCTGTCATTTGCCTGAAGAAACTCATCATTTCTTTTTGCCCAGTAGTGAGTTCTTTTGTGGCTGACATGAGACTATTGAAAGTTGTTTTATCATCATTGCCATTGTTTCTTTGCCCTTTCCAAATTGATACTTTCTGTCCCCCAACTCTATGTCCTCTAGTTCCTCTTCTCCTCTCTCACTGTTTCTAAACCTCTGTCTCCGGTAAGTAATGTTGTATGGATCCTCTAAATTCATTTACAATTTTGCATGCCCACAGCTGGCAACGAACATGCTCTGATACCACTGTAATATCCCAAATACTGATATTCTCTAATGTTCTATTGTAGTGCTGACTCACAACCCCAATCTTATACAAGAATATGAAATAACTATGCATGCAAACTTGCCATGCAAAAATGCCCTAAAATGTAGTTGAATTAGGGTTAGGGTTTGTAGAGAGAAATAAACACTTACCACTGATATTCTGGTTGATAATGACTCCAGAGATAGTTGCATGCATAAAGATGTGGATAGGTGGCCTAGAAGTGCTCTTTTCCTCCGGTGTTACCGCCCCGCAGTACCGTAAACACCCTCTAGACTGAAGGTGACGTTTTTGTAGGAGGAGAGGTCAGATCGGGCTGAAACTTTGTGAGCTTGTCCGCCTAATGATGCCAGAGAGATAGATTGACACATGCAGAGATTTGGCAGCCTCTAAGTGCCCTAGTGAATTGATCTATGGTTCTGCTGCTCACGCCCCCCAAGCTCTCTATTTGATGATAGGTGCTCCAGATGAGCAAACTGATGGTTGATAATCACTATATGTAGTAGGATAGGCTTGCTGAGAAAGAGGAAGCTAACATGCAGAGGAAAGACTGGGTTTTGTGGTCCCAGCGAATCCTTCTGTGATTTCCCTGCTACTTCCGACTGCAAATGTGGATATGCCAATAAACCTTCAGAATGTGTTGGATCTCTGAATACTGAAATATATGATGAATGCTATAGATAAACCTGGATGATCTATCCCAATAGGATACTAGGGCAGATATCTCACTGCCGAACCCTCGTTAGCTGAAGACACCGTCTTCAACCCCAACTGTCGCGGTTGCGCACTATGTTGTTGCTGCTAATCATAGATAGTTCCTTTAGTCCCATAACCCTTCTTAAATAGATCTTCATATGCTTTTAGGGTTTGCATGTCACTTTTAGGGTTTATGCTTCACTTTTGCATGCATGCAATTCTAATTTGATGTTGACTTTAATACTGACTAAACAAGTCCTGCATGCTCTGCATGCTTTAGGGTATGAACTCTGATGGCCCTCCTTCTACAATGATGACTTAATAATACTGAATTGATGTACCTTCTGCTCCTAGTGCTATCAATCCTCAGTTATTCCCCTTTTATCAAAAACGGAACATTACAAACATACACTCTTCCTTGACACTAGGTTATAGTTACTACTCTCATAGCTTGGATAGATTCTGTTAGCTTCGAAAGTGTTTACGCAATTCTTGGGGGTGCTTCATATGATGAGTGTCACGTCCCGAACCCTCCGACCGGCAAAGAGGACGCCACTGAGCATGCTAACTACACACCCGGTCAATCTAGCCCCATGAACACAATATAAAATGCAATGCAATAAAAAAAAACATAGATGCATAAACATTCAATATACAGCGGAAGCATTTACATTTAATTCAACACATTCACAGCATTTAACTTGTTCATATTGATTTATAAAACAAACACAGTTGCAAGGACTTAAGCACAAGAATACTTATCTTCAGAAAAGCTTGTCCCACAACCAGCTACGTCACTGCAAAGTTCCACCCAACCATAGGCCATTGTGCTCATCAATCTCTCAGCAACACTGCCACCCCCGAGCTGGGCATTATTGTCGCCTAATACACACTTTATGACATGGGGAGGTCTCCAACCCGCTTTGTGTGTCCTTGGGGGCAAGTTAGAGCTGGGGACCACTGTTACCACAGTCTACCAACTCCTCTGTTTAGGCCAAATCCCAACAGAGCCAAGGGAGTTGGTCCCTACAAGAAGGTTTATTAACAATTTATTTAAAGGGATTTTATTTGATTAAGGTTACAAAGTTGCAAGATCAGTGCCTAGATTAAATGGAGTAAAAAAGATTACAAGTTACAAACTTACAAAAGAATTAAGAATGATTATCCACAATTGTCTAAGCTAAGCAAGATCTACAATATGAACAAGTGCTAATGAATGGCTAAACAAATATACAATGATACCTGAAAGGAAACAAGATATACACCGAATGAACAAGTTATTATGCCAAAGATCAAACGACAGATTGCTTTCAAGTTACAAGATTAAACAATGTTTTACTCAAGCATGCCACAGTACTTTAAAGATATTATACTTGAAAGTGCAAGGTACTAAAATGAAATTGAGATGCTTGCAAGATGTACTTGTAAAATGAAAGCCTTGAAAAGCAAAGACTTTGAAGCAAATACAGAAACAAAAATGTGGGTAAAGCGTCAAACGAGGCCCCTCAAAAAATCAAATTTTGAGTCAAAGGAGGCCCCTCAAATTGTAAGGCGTTTATTTTTATCTTTTTATTCTTTTATTTTTTATTGGGGACCTCCTTTGACTCAAAATTTGATTTTTTGATTTTTTATTTTTTATTTTTATCATTTATTTTTTAATCTTTTATTGTTTATCTTTTATTTTTATTTTTTATATTTTTATTTTTTATCTTTTATTTTTTAATCTTTTAATTTTAATCTTTTATTAAGACAAGAGGGGCGCCCCACTTAGGAGATCTTCAAAAATTTATTTTGACCATGGGAGGAGTTTATTTAAAAAATAAAAATTGACTATGCTTAGCCACCCCTAAACTTAATTACCATGGCCTTATTTGATTTTTTCCTTCAAAATCAAATAATTTAATTTTTCACCCTAGGAAATTAAATTAATCCCTTGCCAGAATGACATGGAACTTGAACCAATGGCTTAGGGGGTGTCATAGCATTTTCATTTGCATTCATAGACCCTATTACAAAATGCCAAGGTTCAAGAGATTACATTGTTACATCAAAATTTAATTAATTAACCACCAAATTGTAAAGTTAATTAATTAGGAAAAATCAAAATAAAAGTTAAAATCCTAACGAAATTCCACAAGACTACAAGATATGGCTAGCATGGTCATGGACAACAACTTGAAACCTTAGCCACCTCATAAGCTTGATTATCAAAACGCCAATTCACCGCTTTAGAGGATTGGTGAGTGAAAAACCCAACCAATTAAAATTGTTAATTAACAAAATTAACTGGAAGGGGAAAAAGCACTCCG